>JANTFA010148218.1:0-11441 GCA_026413405.1 Phytosciara flavipes | reverse complement strand
ACGCTATGCTATGTTCTACAGTGAATAAGCGACAAAAGAATGAGGGAAAAAAAGTTTTTTATTAATAGATTCACTCTCAGATTGACATCACAACCGGGCTAAAAGTAGGAAAAGCTAAATGAAACTTAAGCGAACAAATTTTAAAGTTGAAAAATATATAAACGTGAAAGTGGCATGATTAAAAGGTTTTCGGCAAAAGTGCCGTAGCACTTTTGGAACTATTAAAATGGATTAGTGCAGTTTAGGTATATAATATCGCAGGAAGTGTACTCTAATTTATTAAATTCGATGTTGCAGCTCAGTTGTGTCTTTCTTTATAATAAGAAAAAAGGTAGAGGATGCAGAAGAAGATTACCAAGAAACCATTTGAGGCATAAAATGTGAATTTAAATTCAAATAATCTGAGTCGTTGGTAATGAGTGAATGGTAATTCGATTATGGGGATTTATGAGCAGTTCTAGTATCAAATTGGAATAGTGTTTAAAACTTACTGATGAAATTGAAGTGTGGAAACTTGAGATTTTCTCGCACTACTCTTTCATTGCCGCACACTTTTGGTCAGTAAAATACAAAAGTAATTCGAAATATTCTTCGAAATGGACTTGAAACAGGTCAGGTAACCTGAACTGAAATACCTAACCACCTCATTTGACCTAAAATTCATTCAGCTGACTTCAGACACCTGGCCTGATCTGAAATGATATTAAAGCTGTTTCAATCTGACTCGAGGAAACCTGACCAGGCCTGTACACATGAATTCAAAACTTATCCAAATTTTCCTTACTAGCGAAACGGTTGTGCAGTGCTCTTCAGTGCTGTAAAAATCAAGATTTCAAAACGTGTTGCACTCGATGCTTTCTGCAAACCGTGTGTAACAATAGCCACACACTGGTTTAGAAAACATTCCTTGAAGAAAATGTAAGTAGGGAACCGATTGACTGAATCAGATTGGCAACTGCGATCGAATTGGAACAAAAAAGTTCCAATCTAATTCAGTCGAACAAAAAAAAATTTGTCCTCAGAAATCATACTCCATGAAAGTGTAATGTGACGAAAACTTGATCGAACAATCTACTTTCGTGTGGTGGGACTGAAAATTCTTCATTGAAAAGGTAAGGTATCAGCGTACGTGACCCATCTACAGGAGGTCTGAGGTTCAAATCCAGTGAGTATTGAAGGATTATTATTTCGAGTTACTTGTCAAGTAAACCGATCAAAACGGTGGGGAAATATCTCTCGTTTCCACACTCAAATAAGTTACAAAATACTTCGTATTGTGACACTCAGTTGCATAGTAGTTGCATCAAGTTGAAGAATGAGGTGGTTTTTGTCACTAGATGTGGAAAGTGGACCTTCGAAATGCAAAACATCTACTGCTGACTGTCGGGACGAAAAATTTTATGAATGATCAAGTAGACTGAATTTTGAAGCTCCAAAAGTTGGTTCACTGAGGTTTTCTTTCTTTTCTCAATGGCCGAATGGTTAAAGGTGTTGATCGGTAAGTATTGGACTTTGGTTTTGGGGGTTCGAGTATTGGTCGGAGTAGGAATTTCATTTACGGTTACTTTGTCAATAGTTTCAAAAATGAAAAAGCAAAACATAGAAAACAGAGCACAAAAGACCCCTTGAACAAATGAACCGTGAAAAAGTTCACTTTGCACAAAATTGACATTTGAATTCCAGACATATCTTCATACATTCGGCTTGATATTGCATTGTGCGTTTTCCAAAGTACTTAAGATAATTTAAAGTCACCATTTGGTTTAAGAAATCTATCAGATGTACCAGCGACACTTATTCTGAACAAATTGTCAAATACACAAAAAAGAAATTGATAAATGGAAGAAGGTATTGAACAACGGCGACGAAAATTCGAAGCGACTTGTTTTCATTTCTGTAAATTACTTTTCCTCTTTTTTCTCTGTTATTAAAATGAGATTGTAAGAGGATTCAAATTGCCATGAAAACGAAAAGAAAAAAAAAATTCATTGAGAGAAAAAGAAAGAAGAAGAAAAAACCACCGGACAAAAAAGATATTTTAAATCTAGAAATATTTTTATTAGCGATATAAAAGCTAATGGAACATAAACCTAAAAGGAAACATTTCAAAAGAAATTATTTATTTTCGTTTCGTCGTCTTCTTCTTCTTCTTCTACAAAAAAGATACACCTAAAAAGAATGATGCAGGAGACATCAGACTGAAAAATCTCGAGACACATTGAAAATGTAACAGTTCATTATATATAATACAAACGAGCTATGATAGTTATCGCTCTGCACAGTATTACACGGTTGTGTAGAAATAAATTGAGTGAACAGAAGGAAAAAAAAAGTTATCTCTGAAGAGGGTGAAATACCTCAATCTTATCAATGTTTTTCTGTTTAAAAGTTTTTTTCCTGTGGGTGGGAAAGGGAAATTGTCTTCATCTCACATTGGACGAAAAATATTGTCCAAAAATGTGGAGACGAATGTTCCCATTGCGGTTTCGTTATAACGAACGGTTTATATCTTCATATTATCACAGTCGTATATCGTATCAGGTGGCTAACAGTTACAGCGGTCATTTCACTGTGAAATCGAATCCAGGGAGATAACGTGTAAAATGTCATTTTCATTTCTGCTATATGGGACACTCCACATTGAGTGGAACATTTTGGAATAACTTCAGCGAATGGTAAACTCTTTCGACAAACTTTTTTTGCCTGAAAGCGGTTTTGAGCGTGTTTGAGCGCCATGTGAATGAATGAATACGTTCATAACTAGCGAATCAATGGTGGAAATTTTATTTTTCTTAACTGAACTTTGACCATATCTCTCTTTGCCAGTTTTCAACCCTTGTAAGCTTTTTTTCGAGTTGTCCTTCGCTCAAGCTATTCCAAAAATTCATAAAAAAAACCACAACCAACTAAAGGCTTTTATGAGCAGTTTGACTGGGGATGAAATCATGTCAGGAGGCCCAATTTTCGACCAGATATTTGATATTCCTGTACCGCGGATTGGTGTTCAATAGTCGTGTACGTTGGTGTGCATGACGCGTTTCGATATTCATGTACCATCGTGTCATCGTTTTCAAAACTTTTTTACTTTCATACCGACCTATTTGATGGATCCATGTAAATAAAGGACTAGGCCTGACTTATAAAATGTGAGGTGTACTGTGTATACTGGGGTGGATTTATAGTAAGTGGGATGGACTAATATGTTATAAAACAGCATGACCAACATGCTAGATAAGATTCAGCATCTAATTTTATATTAATTCTAGTCGAAATTCCATTGAGTCTTATTTTAAAGTGATTTTCACAGCTGTTACAGGTAGTCAACGAAAATGTTGTAAAATGCAACGGAACCAACCATGGAATGCCCCATATATATACATCGAAGGACACGAAACGAAGAACGAGATTCAATTGTAATGCGTAGAATGTTATAAATGTACACTGGTAAAATTTGTAATACCACACAGTCAATTCCGATAAGAAGTTGGTTATTGGCCATAATTGAGTTTTATTTGCGAATAAGATATACAAGCGAATCAATCGATCAGTAAATGGGATGGATATCCAGCAGCGCGAACATCATAATTAAACCATATTACTTTACTGTATTACTTTAATGAGCATCCTAAACATTGACTGACTGCCTGTGTGTGTGTAGGGAAAAAACAGCATTAGAATTGAATCAATAAATGATCCCAGACAACACATTACGAACAAGAGCACCGCATAAAAGAAGAAAAAAAAACAGTAAAAACTAACCGAAATTCACATACAATATTATATGTGTAGTGAAGAAAATAGAAACGAAATCAAAAATATATTCGTTATGTGCCGTCAATAAAGCATTAATATCCCCATAGGGGGTTAAACCGTTTTTATATTCATTTCATGAACCCATTTCGTTAGGTTTTTATTCGTTTTATACACTTTTGTTGTTGTTGCTGTGTTGTGTGTATGCTCTCCTTATACACATATCCATCCCGTGCAGTCGTGAAAGCCGACGGAACTTAAGCCGCCGAAAATCGACGGCTGGAGATCGTTAACCGACGCCTAAGGACATGGTCTCGGCTGAAGGTTCTATAATCAATAGAAATATCTACGACGTTCTTTAGGAAAAAAAGTTGTTCCTAACTCATGCTAAAAGGCTTTTAGGAAAATAACTATTTCGCAATTCTTGGCCATATAATCATGACCTTTCCATGCATGTGTTTGATGTCATATGAGTGGGTGTGTCGTATGAGTGAGGATTTTTCCACTGATACCTTCGTTACGTTCGTTAGCGTGCGAGAAAAGACTTTCACGCACTAGTGCGAGAAAAACTTTTACTTTCTCGCACGCTATTGGTCCATCATCTTGAATGAACCGTCAATTTATTATAAATAAAAATCTTGCCAGGGCCGTGCTGCGAATGCGATGATACGAAGAACATTTTGATTACAAAGCAACCACGTTTTCACTCAATTCAGTATCGTTTGTTTGACGTGCAATTTTTTTCATCTTTTCTCTTATTTACGTGCTAGTACCAAATATTTCTAGTCTTTTTTGGTATTTTTATCAATTTATTAAAAAATCAAATCGACTTTTAGATGCCGCCAGACTTTTCATGACGGCTTAGCCTATCTAGCCGCCATCCACCAGGCTTTTTTACTTCGACGGACGCCGCCTAAGATTTTTTTCCCGGCTCTCACCACTGATTTCGTGTACATTTCTTTTTCTCTCGCCGGGGTAATAAAGACCCGCACTTAGTTGTTGTTTTGTTATATGTCAAAGAACGTTAAAAACGCATAAAATAATATTTTATGTTTTCAAGCGAACATAATACAATATTATCGCATTTATTGGCGAATTTTATTTGGATGTTAAATGTTTTTATGATGCACATCCATATTACACGCATATCTATTATAGTGTGCGGTTACGTATTTTACTCATACACTGTAAGGAAAAAAAGTTTAAAATGTTTTTTTTAGCATTTAAGATTGATGGTCTGCGCTCGGTAAGGTAACTGTTAAAAGTTGTTTTATTATGCCTGAGGCAACCGCTTAATTTTGCGCAATAATTTTTTTGACGCCGCGGCTATTTGCGACGAATCTATTTTTCATTTATAATTGAATATGAAACTTATTTAACGGTTGTTAAACGTTCGCATAAAGAGATGCTGTTCTTTTAATTAACAACGACGTTGAAATATTCGGATTGAGAGACGAGTGGAATCAGTAACGTCAACTTAATGGACATCACACCATACATTTATATACCAATTACGAACCGAATATTGCACAGTGTTTGCCGTTCCCCCGAAAAACAAAGAACCCAGCCCCCAGTTAAAACCATACCCAACAGTGTGAACATAAAATAAAAACCGATAGAGAGCACACAAGAAAATCTTTTACAATATTATAACCCTAAAATAGCCAAATAGGAGAGTAACAAACACAATAAATTCATCCATTCCTTTTTCATAAAATCATCGATATCTATTTAACCAACCGCCTTAGTCACACAACACAGCACAGCAAATCACATACAAAACAAACGACCCGGATGCAGTATAATCTATAGTCTATAGAAATGGTCAAGGAGGAGAAGAAAAAAACCGACAATGAGTATAAAAATGAAAAATCGAAGCACAATGGATGGTGATATTAATTCTATTGTTCGGGCCCGAAGAGGTCATTCTTTGTGTCATTTAACACAGAAAAAAAGGCTTTAGCCATTGTGTCAAGTTTCAATGGATTAGATTGAAGAACCCTAAAATTGCGGAAAAACTGATTGGTGACAATGGGAATTTTTGCATTCGAATGAAGAGCTAGCTTTGCGCTACATTAAGTTGGACACGTTAACGGAATTGGAAATGCATTTTTTGGACGATTTATTCATCAAAACGATCGCTATAAGAAACAAACCGCAGTGATGCTAAGATACAGTCGGTGAACGAACACTATTTTCATTTTGAACTTTTTTTAATACACAGATTTGACAGCTTTCAAAATCTATTATGGTATTGTGGACATTTTTTCGTTGATATTTCTTGCCACAGACTTACAGAGATCGGTAGGTTACTTTGAAAAGGCGCGAAAAATATTTACTAATAATCGGTTATGTGAGAAAAAATTGCACAAGTGAGGAACACAGATTGCAGTGAAAACAGAATTAAATTCAGAAAAAATTGAGGTCTGACGATAGAATGCAGAGAATCATTGCAATATCTTTCCCATATCAACAAAGTGAATCTCCACTCTGGATTCCTGAACACAGTAATATTGATGGTAACGAAAGAGCTGATAACTTCAGCACGAATAGTCAGTGAAACCAAAGTTTGTGGCCCATCAACGGCCCTAGGACTGACACTGAAATTCGGATATTCTCTTCAATTTCAAGTTTGTTTAAAATTTTGCACCTTTCGAAGTAAATTTCTAGCCTGTATGAATCTGTGGCAAAAAATGTCATTTTAGCTGTCAGAATTTGTGGGTATAAAACGGTGTAGAATCTATTTAACAACAAAATAGTGCCACTTGGTAATTTAGTCGAACTGTGTACAGCTTGTGCGATTGACTTGTATATTATGATGACGCCATACCGAAACTACACTTTTACAAATCTTGACCGTTTCTTCCACCCCAACATATTCGAGCACAGTGCAACACAATATGAAAGCTGTGGCACATAATAAAGAATTTCGATCCACATAAATGAAAAGCAGTTTGCGTTTGCACACACATTGTATGTAACCAAAGAAAAAAAGAAGAAGTTTAATCCAAAGAACAGAAAAAAGGTTATTTTTTATAAATATTTTCTCTCATATTCGATTTGGTGTTAAACCGATTCTTTGCGCCAACTGGGCTGCTCTAAGGTGAAATGAAATGAAATGAAATCGGCAATAAAAACCGATAGGAAGGACCATAAAGTTCAAGTGTCATGATTTTTATGAGAAAAGTTTTATGTGCAATGGGTGGTTGCCATTTTCCAGCAGCAAATATAATATCGAAGGGTTTGAGTTGAGGTTTAATATACATTTTCAGCAATTTTCTTATGGTTTTTAGTCCGAGTGATTTATATGTTTCTTTTTGTCGCAATTTTTTTTTTGTCGACTTTATGGTAAAAAGGAGATTTTTTTATTGCAGAGCCATTTTGTTTCCTATAAAAAATTTTCGGGGTTCTTTTTTGTGAACGAAATGCATAAATGGTTTTATATTGTATGTCAAAATAACTCGTATAGACCCAGAGACCACCCCGTTTTTATGGTCCGTCATTGGGACGCAGGTGGTAATTGGTGGTAATTTTGTAATTTTTGGCAAGGTAAACAAAAATTGTCCTGCGTCTTCAGTACACCTCATCAGTCATCTCTAATGAGCTGAGTATTTTGCTTCAGCTTGGTACAGTAGCAAAAAAGTGAATATGCTGGATACACAACTAAACATTTCGATGCCAAAAACCACTGGTACAGTTGATCCTACACCAATTCCATAACTACATGTCCTATCGAACATTCCTCCACCAGAAGTCAGGCGGAAAGTATCAGCGCACAGAGAGCTGAAGAAATGTCGAAGACTTCAAGCTACCAAGAAGAGAATGGAGAATGTTCGACCGATTCCGATCTGGTAATGGCTGATGAGCAGAACAAGTGCACTGCTGGTGGAACTTCCTGAATTCACCAATCTGTGACAATAATGCTAACCAGTCATTAGGCCATGTGCTAAATTATTACCATCTGGGCATCAAGGCACTGCCGGAGTAATAGAATTGTTGCAGAATTTGAGCATTGATATCTGATGAAAGTTGACGAGATGGTCAGAGAGACTGATGATTTTGTAATTTAGAATTGCTTATAAGTAAAATCGTAAACGAGATGTCATACGATCGAAAGAAACGTTGTAGTAATAGCAACACAACATCGTTAACAGGGCTCTCGTCTAACTGGAGGAGGATAAGGAATTACTAACGAGGCATATAACATGGAGTACACCCAGGTATCTCATCATAGTGTAAATTGGAGATCGTAAACAAATGACGTCACTCCTTTCAGTGCTGTCATCAGATTAAAGTCACTAATAACTCGACAAGTATGCACTTTCTTGTCAATAGAACCCGTTGAGAAAGTGTTTCTTTCCAACCCAGTATTCCAACCAAAATTTATTTTCCAATTTTGGATTTTTCATTGGATTTGAAAAAATATATCACAGCTGCTGCTCTCATTTAAGCTCTTCCAACACCAAACAATATTACACCAATTTCCACCCGCGAACGATGCCGAGGGACGACACAGTATACAGGGCTCTGAGTCTATCAAACACACAAAAAAAATCGTTCAGCGAATACTAAAAAAAAATTTCATGAGCATCTTTTTATGGGTGGTTTATTATTTCGCTGCAAGGAAAAATAAATGGGGGAGAAGAAATGGGAACAAAATCCACTTACCTTATCATCGTCCCCTTCACTATCACACTGTAACGAGAAGAAAATCAATTTTTAATAAAATAAAAATTTTATGACTGTTTTATTGGTTGGATGTTTTTTCTTTTCGGCTGTGTGTTATTAAACTAAAGGAAGATTAATAAAATGAAATGAGCTGATTTTACGGTCGAGAAAAGGTATAAGTTTTCGTGAAATTGGGTAGTCAGAATAATTAGAACTTTAACGAAGGCGTTAAATATTTTCGTTTTATGTTTGCGCTTTTAAGAAGTTTTATTGTTATACTTACGATATATCCTTTTCCGGAGCTACATCTACTGCTTGCCTGTAAGATTAAAGAAGAAATTGTAATGTGAATCAGTATATTCAATAGAGATTTGAGTGTTTCACTGTTTTGACTGTATGTTGGTATAAACTAATTGTATGAATTCTCCTTTGTGAATCGGGAACGGAAGGGATTGTACAATAGTGTTGACTATTGGGTAATTCAAAAAACAACACACGAACACACAGTGGAGTTTCTTTAGGTATAACATGTCTTATGCTTGGATTTGTCAGGTAATTGAATTCTGAATAAAACGGATTTCATAGTTAGTCTGAACACTCGACCGGCGTTCATTGTTGTTAGTTTATGAATGAAACTCATATTGAGTAGTCAGGGCTGTTTAGACACGTCGTCTATTCAGTGTATCATCGTTTTCATCAAGGGGAGTGAAAACGGAGATTCAAGTGGTTTGTTTCACGTCTGCAGGGGTTGTTCTTATTCGAGTTGGTAATGTGCAAAAACTCAAAGACATAATCATAATCGATCATCGTTTAGAAACGAGTAGTAGTTGTTGTGGTGTGGACAATAGAAAATGGGTATGTGGAAAACATAAGCGTTGAGGTCATGTCTGACGTAGCAAAACATTTGTTAAAATAAATGCACTAGAAGACTTTGATCCGAACGCGGAAAGTAGCAGATGATGTAATGATGTGAAATATATTGTTGGAAATGTTTGAGGTCTAGTAAGGGGTCGTTAACAAAAGACGTCACGCTTTTTCAGTGCTGTCAGCCGATTATCACTTATAATTCAAAAATTCAAAACTTTTTCCAATCAATAATGCTAGCCCCCGAATACATCCTCTAAATGGGGAGCACGACATACTACTGACTCGAAAGAGTTCTTCATTGCCGAGTTATAAGTTATTGTTGTAGTCTGCTGACAGCACTGAAATAGCGTGAGAAAATGTTGCGTTGTGTTTATACAATGTCAAATACAACGACGAATCAAACAAAAATGCGAACACTTACATCACTAAGCCGGTCTCTGGAACTGTCAGCATCTCGAGGTGCCACAGACGATGTGGTCAGTCGTTCGGATGCACGACCACTGTCATCCGAAGTGCCCGGATCATGGGCTAATGTTAAAGAATTCTGAAAATAAAAACGAATAGCAATTAGAGTACACTGCCTGATGTATATGTTTCTTGTTTGTTAGCAAGGTCATTGACACAACGGTTCCCTAAGCATACACTTATACAAAATCTATCCAGAATATATAAACGTATATGCGAGGTATAAACGTAAACCCATAACTTTACCAATAAATAATCGTCATGGAACCATAACCAATATTTTCTTTGCAAGCATATAAATCAGGAAATCAAACAACAATAACGAAACGAAATCATATTACTTTGTGAAGAAGTTTGATATAATACGTATGGGAGTATAGCGTGTGTGCGGGGTGTATATATAATACTGGATATATGAAAGGAGCCACACAGGGAAAAAAAGCTGATATGATTCTGTTACCCTAGAGATGTTGTATGTAATTCTATCTGTCTGAATATTATTTTCATTTCCCCACGTAAGTCCTTTTTAATGTGTTAATGTAATCATGGCGCTGCGTTGGTGTAAGCGGCGTGACGCAAGTACCGTTCAACAAAAATCTAACCGAAAAATTTTGGAACTAAAAGGAGCAGCAAATTTTTGACTATATCCCCTCGCCGTAAACTCCACAATGTTTTCATAATCTCTGCATCCATTCATACGAGCTCAACGCAGCATCGAACGTCAGCATCGGTTAAGATGTTATCTTTTAATGTTCGTGTCATCGTCCGTCCGTTAAGTCATAAGAAAATGTGGTCACCAGCAACTCCTAAACGTTTCTATAGATTTGTTTGAAATTTTTGCTATATGCCAAGTTCGTGCTGTAGATGAAAATTACGATTTGTAAAATGTGAGTTACAGCCCTTCTTTGGGAGCTAGCGCTCGTAAAAGTCTCCAAACCAAAAACATATTGTTGCTGATTGTAGTGATGTAGGTGCGGCTGGCAGAATTTTTTTTTGAAAAATTGAAAATGTTGAGGTCTAAGCTTTATGCGTGAATTTTTTGTTGGATATGGTGAATCAAAATACAGTGGCAATCCAGGAATCCCAAGAAAATGGGTCAAAATGGCCGCCATCTTGGATTTTTTTTAGCATTGTACTTGCGCCACCTTTACCTTTTAAGGGTTTCACTCATATAATAAAGGGACAATATGTTAGACGCAAGTCACAAGTGAAATGTTTGTGTTTTTTCTCCATACAAATTGCCTATATGTATACCAAAAAAGTAATATCACCAACCGCCATCATGTTGGAAATAAACATAAATCTGCTGCTCTCATGAGAAAACTTTTTAGTTTATTTTCCATTAAAATCTATGAAAACATTTTCTTCTTCAAAAACTACTAAAATAACAATAAATCGCTACAACAATATTAAAGCTCATATATCCAACTTATATGCGCTATCATAAGTTTCAAAACAAATAAAATAACAAGAGAGGAAGAAGAAGAAGAAGAAGAAGAAAAAAGTCGGAAAAATGTAAAAATAAAATAGAAAAAAAACTGTGGAAACTGGGAGATGAGAAAATGGAAAAATTCATTTTATATTTGTTTTTTCTTCTCAATTTTTTCTTTCTTTTTTTATTAAAAAGAAACCCATTTGTTAGAAGAAAAACATTTTTCGATTTATTCACTTCGTTGTGTGATGGGAACTTT
>JANTFA010148207.1:0-11442 GCA_026413405.1 Phytosciara flavipes | reverse complement strand
ATTGAAAACGAAATAAAATCGCCATACTTCACTTTGTTAACTGATTGCTTATTTCATCAAACGGGGGACAAAAATTTGTGTTTGGTCGCATCTTACTGATGTGGAGGATCCCTTGACTATAATATTTTTAAAAACACCAGTTTTCATAATTTTTAAAATCAAATGAAGTACGACGCACGAAATTTCTCTCAAGAAAAATAACACTATACTCATTTTTCTCTTTTTAATCATCTTTTGCAAAGCTCAACTTTACGAAATTTATTTTATTCTTGTCAAAGTTGAATTTTCACATAAACCTTACTAGATGCGATTCGCGTCTCGTCCAATATAATTACAGTGCTTTTGAAACGCGAGCAAGGGAGCGATTTTTTTTTCAAAAAAAAATGTAGTGCTCTTGTGCTCTAGATCAACACGATTATTCACGCCGTAAATCTGCTCGAAATTTAAAAAAGAAACATAAGATTCGGATCGCTGACGCAGCGTTGTAATTCGGATGTTCACGGTATTTTCATATAACAGTGCGTTGATTTTATTTTTAAATTCATTTGTTCACAAATCGATTCACTCAAAATTCAAATTTTGAAGCGTACTTACGGCGTGAATTGTACCGCGAAGTGAATTTATTGTTTTTACCATAAATTCAGTGACATTAGAACAATAGCTATCTCAAGATGAATTCAGAGTGAGAATAATGAATCAATATTATGCAGCAAACTTAATAATCTATGTGGATTCCACATTTTGGCGCGAACAGAATTTTTTAACCGAAAATGTTTCAAACCCATGAACTTTTACAACAAAATATGAATTGTATGACTCTTCACATCCGTTCCTTCTAGCTGTAAATGCAAAAATAATACGAATTTTTGGCTTTTCGACATCGTATATTCAAATTCTTCAACACTGAGGTGCACTAGCATGGGACTGGGGTGGATTTTTCCTCCGAGCTTGTATGTTATAAGAGCCCCTGCTCGTAATCGTATTATGTAGTGAGTGGAAGTGAGACGAAAGATACGAATTATCTATCATACGTGCGAGCGAGACAAAGCATTACGAAATAGAGAGAGTTACTTTTTTATAAATATACGACAAAAATATTATTTAATTCTTCTCGCCAGGAAGGGTTGCAAAAAGTTTAGCGGGGCTCAGATACGGGCCTGTTAATAGTTTCGCTTGTTGTGGGTCTACTTTTTGAGATTCTTTCAATACCGAAAGTTCTTACAGTGCCAGTGGTGAGCTGCGCAACAAAACTTAGTTACATCGATTTTAAGTGCCATCTATGTATTAAGGAGCGAAACTGGTAGGTGTAGAATACCAGCGTCCCACAACAATATCTTTTCACCAACTATCCAGACTCACCTCCTAATTCAATGGTCACTGTCATTCATTTGTTTTTTCACGTTTGGGATACGTCATTTCACAGGAAACGGTATACAAAAATCATAGTAAATTTTAGTTATAAAGAAATATTAGGAAAATCGTAATCATATGGGAATAGTAACTACGAGGTAATCTTAATTCCAGTGAAATCTTAATCATATAGGAACTAAAATCGTAGGTGAATTCAAACCAAAGGTGAAATGTATTCATAGGGAAATCGTAATTCCCGGTGATTATTGAGGGGGGACAGACGGACGGATTTTGGATTTTGGCCAGCGTCCAGCAGGACTCAAATTACATAATTATAGTAACAACGTGTATATACATAGTATATATATACTATATCATATGTTACTATATTTATATAATATACATCTATTATTTGGTGGCGGTGGGGGACAGACGGACGGGTTTTGGATTTTAGACCCTTGACTATCGTCAAGGGAATATTCACTTAACGTAATGACGAGCATTGGTATGAGATGAGCATTGTGAGCTCTGTCAAGCGTGTATGTGTGTGTTTAATAGCACAATTCATGCAGCCTGCATTGACAGGTTAAAAGGGAATCTTAAATTCCATATACTGCAGACCATATCAGTATCTATGATACAGAGAGTCATAACACACACTACGGCATTGACATTAAGAAACTACAAAGATAGAAGTGGAAAGTTGGACAGTAGTTCAATTGGTTAGAGCATCACCCGGCAAAGTGAAGATCATGGGTTCGTATCCCACCTGTGTCAAACGTACATTTCAAATTACTTGTTCACAAGCACACTATACATTTACCATAGCACTTAGGGGTTTTCGTCCATAAACGACGTCCACCATGAGGGGGAGAAAGTGTCTGGTCCAAATGGACACGCCATGTTGAAGGTATTGGAAAATGGTGGACGCAGGGGGCAGGGTGGTCTTTAAATCTCGAAAAACAGTGGACGTCGTTTATGGACAGCCCCCTATTCATAAATACTCAAAGGTCCGTTATCAAAACGTACCGTTAAAAATCTCACAGTATCTCTTTCGTCTCAGGTTAAGCAAAATTGTTCTGCAAGAAATAGTCCAGTATTCAGCTAAATAAGATATTCCCCTTTCATCGGGGAAATGACCGCAGCTTCGTGTGGTGAAAATCGGAATACAATTGGAATTGCAGCATAATTGGCGATCTTATAAACGCAAAATTGCTCCAGTGTCTTCGGCTTAACTTCGACGTTTGAAAAACAGCCGATTTCTCAACATGTTGCATCTCCTCACATCCCACCTACCATAATTTTCCCAACTCTGTTTCTGTTTCCAGTTTAATTATGTAAAATTTTACATGCGTAATTAGAATACGGATAATAAGTTCCGCCTTCGTTTTCATTTATTACCATTGACGAATAGCGGAACAAGCAGACAGAATGTCACTATTAAGCAATTCATCGTTTCTATCCCTAGACCTGATGAGAAAGAACTAAAAACGAAAGGTTTCTCATAGCTTTTGATTCGGGATATTCAGTGTTTTCATCATGTGATTAGTGTAAAAATCATTTATCACCAAGTTTCATACAAGGTTTTCCTTAAAAAAGACAAGGACAAAGTTCATTTCAATAAAATTGAGTTAACATAATACTCTATGATTTTCCATCGTTATTATTATCGCGGGAACATAAGCAGGCATTATTTAAAACTGACGGAGAAGTTGCTGTTTCTCTACGTCTGTTATCTCTTTTTCGGCAAGCCTTGACACTTCCCGTTATATGTGTTTGATACGATCTAGTCTACGATTTTATAATGACAAAATAATGTTCAAACAATCGAAGTAAAAGACTGGATTTCAATACGCCAAAAATACTGCTATTGGGTAGAATCGATTACCAGACTTGACATATTTTATGTCTATAAATAACAACACAACACTGTCAACAGGCTTTCGCCCCCTGACTGAATGATATTTTCAAATGAACACGAATTTTTTTCGAAGAGTTAGTTAGGAAGAAAGAGTTAGGAAAAGAGAGTTAGGAGAGTGTTATTTGGTTCCGATTCATATCTCCAGCCGGTAATGAGCTCAAATATTTTGTTTAAATAATTTGTTGTCCAAAAACAAAACAAAAATTTAGCTTTTGGGCTATTTGCTTGACCGTCTTTTGTTTAAAGAATTCATCGCGTATTTCTGACGTCATACATATCGTTCTACTGTGTACGGTTCGTTGAGGGGACCAAATACCTCAACTAATCAGATTATGAAGCTTGGGTACGCCTAGGAACGTTACTTTCATACTGTACATTGAAGAAAAATCCTTTACAGAATATATCCGACACCGGCATTGAACCCGGGTTTTCTTGGTGGAATGCTAGTACGTTACCACTGAGCCAACCCGTCCCCTCTATGATATCCTAAGGAAGAAGTATGAACAACTCGAAACGTACAGATCGAAGCTGTTATAAATTGGAAGCTCATTTGCTATCGACAAAAACGTTAGGTGATCAGATCTGGTTAATGTTTTCTTATATATAGCCAATAGGTGTTGACTAAATGGAATGAAGTAGTAGATTTTGCAAGAAAACACTGTGCTCCAAACAATATAAGTAGTGGATTCGAAGATGTCGTTTGTAAAGCATAAAATGTCGATAAGATCGAGAAGTTAAAAGATGACAAGAGCACTATTTTGACTGCATTTTTTCTCTAAGATTTGCGATTACGTAATTATCTTCCATAATTACTTCAGGCGTCTATTTATATAACCTGACACGTCGACATGTCCAATGATTTAATCAAAAAAAAAAACATCGAATAAAAAACATCATCGGTGTGAAATAAATCTTGAGACATAAACTTTTATTGAGTCTAAATGGTTGGACAGAATGAAGTATGGAAGAGGAAAAATTAAAGAAAATCGTGTCATCATGACGGAAGATGAATTCATCTAGTAGAACGAAATGCACCCAGAAGAACTATTCATAATTTTCAATCTTGATTCGTTTAGGTGTTTAACCGACTTTTATTTTCAAAATTTTCTTTAGTTTATGGAAGTGGAAAAACATTTTTTCAAAAGAAAATAGATGAGATGGCTTTCACACCGTTACGTGTAGACACCCATGCCCATTTGTCTATGTAGCGATATTATAGGCTTGAGAGTGAAATTCCACTTCGTCGTTGTTTTTTCTTGCTTCTTCTTCTTCTTCTCCTCTTTAATTCTTTTCATTTCGGACTTGGAAAATGTTCTGAGACGTAAAAATATTTATAAAAAAGCGAAATAAAAGTAATTGTACTTACGGTGGCGGTGTGTACGATACAGATATGCTTAGTGTAATATTATTTATAGATGGGACATGTGTCGTACATAAATATAAACCGAAAGTAATTTGAATTTTAAAAATAAAATTTTATTTTTAATTGCGTAATAATTTCGTTTTTCCTCTTTATAAAAAGTGTATTTGATATTTTTTCTCTTCGGATTGTTCGGTCTCTTTACAATTATGTATTTTTAAAAAAATTTTATTTTCAACTACTCTGGTTGTTGTTGAGTGTTTTCGGATAGGAAATTGTTTTTAGGACGACAAACATTTCTCATGAAGATATTTAATTTAATACACACACTGGTGGGCGGATGGGAATGAATTTCATATAGCAGGAATTAACTCTTATAATGTGCCACCACGTAAAACCAAATTAATTGAAACTCACAAACGAAATTCATTTATAAACGAATCCAATTTTGTGTGTTTTTCTGTCGTTTCAGAATAAAAAACTTTTTAGAATCATGATACATTACAGTTTCCAGTATGCCGGCTAGAGATAGTTTTAGACCAAATTCTACATATGAAAACTTTTTAATTTAATATTATTCTAACGAATACCATGTTGTTTAGCAAATACACATCCATCTCATTTTAAAATACGACCAAAAAAAACACAGTCGAAACAATTTAGTTTGAGTGGTGCATAAACATTAACGTTGTTGTTGTTGCCACAAAAACATTTCGTCTGTTTATTGTGTGCAACGGTAATTAATATTGCTATTAATGATGGACGGACGGGGACAAGACGAACCAGGTGAAGTTTTTGGACCCATACGAAGTACGAGGGTCTCATGCCTTTACTCTCACGTTTGTAACACGTCGATTCAGACTCCTGGAGTAAGGGCAAACCTACGGGGGTCATCTCTAGATGCCAAATCAGCATTTAAAAAAATGTCCGTGTGTCTGTCGGTCTTTCGGCCAGTTATCACGATAACTTGAGTAAAAGGAAACCAATCTTTATTCCCTGGATTTGTTATCGAAGAAGCCAGGCTAAGTTCGAAGATGAGCAAAATCGGTCGAGCCGTTTCGAAGTTATGGTAAAAAATAGTGCTATTTCCGAGCTCTGGTCGAGGTTTATCGCATATATTACCGGCAGTATTGTTCGAAAGGTAAAAACGACCGTTATCGGTAGCCTAAGAAAATGGCCGCCAGCCGCCACTTTGAATTTTAGTGTCTTTTGTTTGTATTTCGAGTGAGTTTCATTCGATTTTCATGATCTTTTTTTGTTTGAAATGTAAAGAGGACCGTAAAGTGCTAATACTGTTTTCGGTGACCTAAGAAAATGGCATCCGTTTTGGATTCAAGTGTTTTTTTTGTCTATATCTCAAGTAAATGTCACCTGACTTTGATTAACTTCGTTTATAAATGAGACTTCGGACGGCGCTTTCGAAATAGCTGTTAGCAATTTTAACAAGGGATAAGTTTAAATAAAATTATTTAAAGATAACGTTGCAGTTCAGTTCTATATGCTATCCTCTACTCGTACGGGTCCCCCTTATGTTTTATTTTTATGTTCCATGAAAATGAATATCAATTACGTTTTGGTAGAACAATATGTGAAAAATGTGGTCATTTGGTATGCTTTATTCCGGGAAAGTAATAATTCAACTAAAATTGTCGGTATTTTTAGTATGGAAAGTTTGAAAATTTTTTTATTATCCGTTGACCAATCCTTTAACACCGTATGACAAAAAACAGAGTTAGTGAGCTGAGCTCACCCTGTGAAGTCTGGGGCTCAACCTGAAAAATTTTTAGAAATGATTCATTCTTTCAGAGCCATTTATATTTTTCTGTTGCAAAAAGAAAACATTTCTAGAAATGTTTGACAGTGGCGCAGATTCATTCTACCAATAAATTAAGTTAACTTACTTTATTGGCAAAATTCATTCGTATAATACAACAAGCTCATTCATGAGAATCAGTCTTTCTCTCCAAAGACTTTACAGCAAATAACGTAGAAAGAATTGTTTCCGAGAAATTATTAGCCGGTAGTCGTAGCCGGAATCTCTGTGCAATTGATCAGTCGAATATCTCCAGGGATGCTTAATAATGAGTTTGGGACACTTGTTTTGAACGACCTGGATCTTCTTGATGTGAGTGTAACCTGCTTTATGCCATACCTGACAGCCGTATATCATTTTTCAGAGAATGTATTGACTTCTTACTCAGGAGAGGATAAAGACTTCTGAAGCATTTGGTGCCTTTATCGGCTGCAGATTTGAGATGAGGTCCGAATGTGTTTTTCATATCCAGTTTATGTCCCAGATAGTCGGCAGTCTTGGTGAATTGGATCTCTTCTCCGTCAAAAATCAACGGTGTATTCGGTTTCCGTTTCGGTGAATTGTTGAATGGGAACATCATCGCCTGAGTTTTGGCAGCATTTAGTTGGATTTTCCACTTCTTTAGGTACTTGTTGCAGGACTTGAAACCATTATGCAGACACAGTTGTTTTCGTGTGCTTAGCAGCTGCTAGCAAGCATGTGTCGTCAGCGTAGAATGAAATAGTACAGCCGCTTGGAGTCTTAAAATCCGAAATAAACAGCGAATAGAGTCAAGGCGATAGAACACTACCTATGCTGTGGGACTCCAGCAGGAATTTTCCTTACACTGGAATTGGAGCCGCTGATAGCGACCATAGAGAAACGATCAGAAATGAACGACCTTACTATTTTCAACAAATACGTTGGAACGCCATGTAGGCCGAGTTTGTACACCAAGCCACTATGCCAGACTGAGTCGAAGGCGTTTTCAATATTTAGCAAGACCATTCTAATCTTCTCAAACTTTTGTTCAGTTTGAATTGATTCACAACTCTTTTGACTTGATGAACGGTAGAGTGCTGAGCGCGGAATCCAAACTGTTCTTTCGCTCCATTCTACCAACAATCCCTAAGTTTTTAAGCAAGGTTGATCTAAGGCAGTTTTACATTTCGGAAGAAAATGTTTTCCGGCTTTAGCTTTTTAATCAAAATCGACAGTTCCATCGACAGTTTATGCAGTGACCTGATCACTGACCAAGGTTATTGTTGGTTGTTGTACGTTTTCTTTGAATTGTCTCATCACCTGAAATAATCAACCACGACAATAACATCGGAAAGTTACAGACTCGCTTTCAGACGTGAATTTGCTTTCTACATTCCTGTCTTTACGGCAGGAAACATGAAACTGTTGGGCAATTTTGAAGATAATATTCTTTATAGTTTTCATCGTCGAGAAATGGATTATTTCCTACTTTCAAACATCGGCAATGGGAAATCTCAATGCAAAAACAAGGAAGACTTTTCCTGCATTTTCTTACAATCCGGAAATGGAAAATTTTAAATGTTTAAAGTCGTATCGACCTTTAAAAGCATTAACAAAAAAGACAGTTCGTTCGATCGTAGTTATAAATTTCAAAAAATTCGTCATATGAAAACTTTCATCCAATAAACGAACACGGAGCTGAAATTCTTACCAATAAAGTGAAACATTTGAGGTCAATGAGATTTTCCTTGGATAAATTGACACGAGTTCAACGAACAGTTAAAGAATTTTCGTTTCCCCGTTTGTCACATGTTCCGTAGCTTCAAAAATCTTAAAAAAATACGGACAGGAAACACAAGCGTTTCTTTGAGTAGTACCGGATGAAATTTCTATTTCATAAATACTCTCAACAACTGTTTACCATGACTTCGTTGCATCAATGACAAATCATTCGGATTCTTTTATCGTCGAATCTACATAACTGCGTTGCATCAGATATAAATCTATAGTTTTAGTATGCAAGATCATCATTTTGACGCATGTTAACAATGACCAATTTAAGCTAATTGATAAACGATTCCGTGTTGCAACAGTCAATTATATAACTGGTTTTTATAAAGTTGTGTTTGGCCCTCTCACAGTATCATTTCGGTTTACTCTCAAAATATCACGAAATAGTGTAAAAGATTAAAGCCTTCCAGAGATAACTCACAAGGTACATTGAATTAACCTCAGATAACTTATTTAAGATTGACGTTTTTATTAAAATATTCCTTTCGCTCAGTTGCAGGTTTCCGGAAAATTTTCAACTTGGAAATATGAAACATTTATTGAACAAAAATTGCAGTAAATTTCTCTTCCTTTGTTTCTATACTCCAGAGGTTTATCCACAAAAATGGTCTTTGGATCAATGGCGCAGAAGACTTTCGTCAAGTCACTACTGCAGACAAGAGTGTCTTCTGATGAGGAATTGACAAGTAGATGCAATATAAATGAGGAAATGAACAGTGAAAACACGAGAAATCAAATTGACAAGGAAATATGGAATTGATGTGGTAGGCCACCCCTAGTAATATTTAGCCATGATTGGTTGGTGAGCGTGTAGCGCACGTTTAACGTTAATTCAGAACCATTCCTATAGTTTTTAGCAAGCCTTTAGGATTTTTCTTTTGGTGCTAATAATATCTCCGGCTATAGTATGACTCACATCTTCGTACACTGAATTCACTGTGAATGAGTAGCGTCATCCATGTCATTATTCTATGTTCGCTTCATTGAAAGCATCAAACATCACAGCTACCCGGAGTATAAAACTTGGGTACGCTAAGGAACGCTACTTTCATGCTCATTGAAGCAGAATAATAAATAGAATTTGTCCTCGCCACTACCACTACCACTGAGTCAACACGTTCTCATAATGTACGTCCCTTTAAATCATCATGTGTGATGTGTCCAACTTTGCTTGGAGTAGAGGTTCATTTATGCAGTGAAATTGAAGTGGAATAATTGACAAGCAAATGTTTCTGCCACTGTTTCGATCAGAGAGATACATGCAATGCATTTTTTACTTCAATGAAAGTCTTAAAAAATGCCACATCTCATCACGCCATGGCGACAGTGGCAAAGAAACAAGCAACCTCAAGAGGCTACTTGTAGACTTGTACCTTTTGTGCACGTAGACATCTAGCGAATCATAAGCGAAATGAAAATAAACAACTTTCGTTATTCGCTTCATCACCAAACATGCTATCATTTGCGGGGAAGTGGTATGGGCCACCACAGACTGGGTAAACCAACAAAAACATGTACAATTTTTTATGAAACATAAATGTTTCATACTCCAATACCTTGTTACATGTGGTTTGGTTCGCTCTTACGTACTTCTATATTGTTGGCTCGGCTATTGTTGGAATAATTGAACCGAATAGAAGAAATCATTTGCTTCTAGCTATTTGAATCTCGACAGATTTATTGCGTCGAATCTATTACTTTTAAGGTTTTGATGGAAAATCTTTTACTTCAATACACTTTGCAATAATGAATTAGAACTTGGCTGTTATTATGAATATATCTTCGTTAGGCGTTTTTGTTGGTATCACTGAACTCTTATAGCTCTCTTTAACATGGACTGTGATCCCCACAGCAAGATTAACAATCCACACGAACCCATAGTACCCTGCCTGTGATATACAATCACTCATATTTCATGTAAACTGATAAACTTGGTTCTACAATTCTTAGAGTTCTAGCAATGAGGAAACAGGTGGTGGATACATAACTACAAAATCTGGACACGTATTGAAAAGCTTCTCTACTCTCCTGTCTGATTTCATCCAATTTGGATGAATTGTCCATCCCACTAAGACGGAAACCCTAAACCAAGCTTTCAGCAATTTGGCATTTTACCGTCATTTTTATTAAATTGTGTCCTCGACAATCCATTATTTTCGCATAAACAATGTTTTCAAATTTAAAGGTAATAAAAACGAGCAGAAAAAAACCATTCCAAACTTAATTTAATTTCTGTTTAGTAAATAAATAATTTTTTTTTATATTTAAACGAATTTGGACCACCGAAATATTTTATTCTTTAGCAAGGACAAAAGAAATGTTAACACAGAAACCGAGGAAAAAAAATTGTTTCTACACAAAATTGATATAATAACAATCTACAAAACGAACGAACGAACGAACAACTGCAATCGGCAATAAATTTGTTCGTCAAGGTTCCGTTCCCCGTATATCTCTACTGCATAAAATTTTCGATCGCATTGTAAATTTCACATTATAATATGGATAGATTGGTATCGCCAAAAAATTTGCGAACCAAAAAACCTTCGGATCATAACATTAATATAACATATCATCGAACGGCTTTATTCTTTCTCGCTGCACCCAATTCTGAAAATCGGTCACTGTGCCACTCTATGTTCTATGTTCAATGCTTCATTATACCTTGAATATAGGTGCTTCAAAGATGGAACGGAAAATAACATTTTTTTTTGTCCATAAAAAAAGGGTTTCGCTTCATTTGCTACCTCTCTATCTATTTAGTTAGCCATTTAGCCCATTAAGAGTTTGTTGAAGGGGCTCCCCACTTGAAAAAATGGTGTGTAATCATTGATCATTTCCATTTACCGGATTCAGTAAATGAAAAGATGCCATGCCATAGGTTGATCCTTTGTCTAGGCCATGAACCTTATGGATCTCGCACCAGATCATCATAAAACTGCTCAAAGCAAAAGTATGCAATTTGAACCAGGAAGTAAGCTTAAAAATATTAAAATAGGGGCAATGCATTATTTCTGAACACCTTCTAATTTGAAACCAACATGCTTCCTAGCAACCTGAAGCTGCTATCAGAGATGCAATCGTAAGTTCGTAGATAAGGCATCGTATATACAAATAAATGACGTCAGACCTTGCGGGGTCTAAAGAAACGTGACGTTCCTTACAAATGTGGGTCAAATTTTACATAGCGAAACGGCTTCACCACTGTTTCGATCTGTGAGACAGTGCAATGCAACTTATTGAGAA
>JANTFA010148196.1:0-11442 GCA_026413405.1 Phytosciara flavipes | reverse complement strand
TAATAATTGGACTCTGGCAACAGAACCACAACTTTACGGTTGGCATCACTTTTCAAACAAAACAATAATTCATGGAAATCGGGTGAAATTTCTAGGCAAGAGATCTCCGATTTTGCTCGTATTTGAACTTACACTAGCATTTGAGTTATCAAAACGAGGAAAACAAGAGCTATCAAAATTGGATTCGTTAGAGGGACGTAAGATAGTCTTTTTCGCTGATTTTGAGTCTCTGGGCAACCGCAAAAGGTTTCCCCTTACTCAGGAATTCGAATTCAACGTACGTGTTACAAACGTAGTGGTAAACGAATGAGGCGCACTCGTACTTCGTACGGGTCAACAAATTGTGTTCGTTCTCAGCGTGGTCGTATAATTTTGGATATTTTCAATGGTCATTATGGACGATACGAATAGAAGACGAGAAAACATAAACAAAAATGCGCTTGATCGCTCTGATGACCTTAAACTTAAAAATCGAATCAAAAACAATTTCGATTGTTAGAAATTATCAAACGATTTTTTTTTGTAGTGTACCAGACATTACCGGACAGTTTGTGTTTGCTCTAACTGGTATATGTTGACTGTAACCGACTAATTTATACTAATTTTATTAAAAACGAACCACACGTTTCGGTATTAACAATACGTTTCATTTGCTGAAATGTGATGCTCAAGTAAATTGCGATAATTTTTTCTTTGCTTCTTGTTTTGTTTACTCTATTTGCGATTTGTTTTTATTATAAATCAACATGTTTTGATTAACCAATACCTATGTCTTATTCGGACTATATTCCAAGCTTAACTCTACATGTTTATAATGATTTTTAATGATATTACACATTGACTTTGAGCGTTACAGTTTCAGGTAAATACTTTTTTGGTTTCAATAATTTTTTTTTCATTCTCAATTTTGCAATAAAAAATTCGAATCAAGTTCTCTACACATTTTATTTGCATTACTTGGGAGTAATTTTACTTTAGTCTGGTTTAATTTACAGAATTTACACCTTTCAATGTGAGTAAAATCGAATTACAAATTTTATTCAATTATTTGGAGCAGATAGACACGAGTAAGATTTACATTTTACATAATCAACGCACTTTCTACGCAACCGCAGATAAAGATTGTTTTTTTCAATTGGAAAATCGGACAGTGTACCTCTGCTTAGCTTGTTAGAAGTGTGTGAATAAAGTGCAAAATTTACGCTTTTCGATTTATCGCCTCCTACAACAATCTCTGAGCGGTTGCTAGAAAGCTTCTTCGACATAATTCAATAGACTAGAAAGACACCAAATCAAATCGAATTAAATTCACGAGGCCAAAATAAAACGTCGGTTATGGTGAGAGGAGTGTACATCAAACTCTCAGTTTGTCCAATTTCGTTCAGTAAAGATTAAGAATCTTGGCAATATTGTGGGAATTTTGGTAATTCACTTGCCTCCTTTCACTTACTTTTTTTGGGATGGCTTACTCTTACATATGAACGGTATGAAAAAAGTAAATTTTAATCATCTTTACAGAGCTTTCTCTTCTTTCCTTTCCCACCTTTCTTCACGTGAGGTGAATTCATGATAGTCTAACTATCGAAATATGAGAGAGTTGTTCGGTTTACAAGACAGCAGTGCTTACTGAACTTGAACTTGTTGTGAGTTGTACGATCAGAAATTAGAAAATAGTTTGTCATGTAGAGCTGTACGAGCTGTACATTTGTTATCGATAAGACATACGAAAAGTAAATGAAAATCTACGTCTGATTCGGTCTTTATAATAGCAAATGTATGTTGAAAGAATTGGAGTACAAGATTTGATATCAACATTTCGAAAATAATTTGATTTAAAGAAGGAATAAACCCGATGAAAATACTGTTGATATGCTTGCCGTGGCTGTGACAGGTTAATAACGCCCTCTCCGTCTTCGAGAATTATTAATTTGAGAAGAGAATTGCGGGTCGTACACAAGTGACGTCACGCTCAGAATTCTTGACACACAACACACACAAATCACCAAAATTAAAAAAAAAATAATTATTGGAAAACTAGCACAACCTGACCCTGTCGCCAGGTAATTTTTCTTCTCAAATACAAGAAACATATATTTCGTCTAAATCTCGGTATCTAAGAATCGCGCATTATTTGCCTCGTTTACATTCCATAGAAAAATTTACCTGCAGACAAATTATCTGCTGTTTGCCACAGACGGTAATCTCTTAAATTCTTATGTCCACAGTGTGTCGTAATTTGTTTTACGTCAATAAGATGGGATTGTGTAAATGACTACGGTACACATTAACAAAAAAAATTCTTGTCGTGCATTGAATATAACTCGTTATCTAGGAAACTGAACCTTCTCTTGCCGAACTGTGGAAACATTAATTCTTTTATGCAATACTTTTAAGTCGGCTCCAACCTGTTCTTACAACCTCACATTTGACTGATTTAAAATAATCTGCAAGTCGCGTTATTCATATTTTAATGTCGGATGTTCTGTGTAATAACGTTTGACTGTTGTCCGCTTTATATTTTTGTTTTGTCGAAAACATTTTTAATGAATGATCCCTAATTTCAAACGAAATGAACTGAAATCAAAAACAAATCTTGGCAAGAAATTAATTGAATGAAAGTTTTGTTTTAACCTTTCACAAACGGCCACCAGCAACACCAGTATAGAAACGAAGATCATTATTTCATTAGGTTCTATTATTAAATGTTACTGCGTGAGCGTGAGCTCAATTGCGTTACATATGGATTATTAAAATTGATGCTGATTCAACCATATGCCTAGCCATATGCATACGAAGAATGTGTGTGTGGTCATAGTGTTTATATAAACCAAAAAAGATCACTGAATGTCCTCTTCCGAACGTTGTTAGAGACCAGAGGCCTCTCCGGTAATTCTATTTAGTACGAAGAAAAATAGATTGTCGTAAAGTATTCTGCATCACCACCAGTCAATGCTTTATTACCGTTCATACAAGCGCCATGAAAATCACCCACAGTAAATATTCCGAGTTCTTATGTCATTCCGCTTGGTGGAGAATTTAGCAAAAATTTGACTATGAGATTATGATAGAGGGGTCAAAGTTGAGGAATTAAATCTTTTCTTTGCGCGCCTTGAACCGGTAAAACCGGTTTAGCGTAAAACTAACAACTTGCATAATATCCGTTGAATTGTTTGAAAGCCTGATTCATTGCCGACATTTCATGGAAAACGTTTTTCTGAGTCACAAAAAACTCCTTAATTTGGCCTTCATTTCCCTGGCCAAATCGAAACTAATTTATTCGATAAGTGGCTCGTTAGGCTGAAGGCTATTACTCTCAGATCTAATGGAAATGAACGGCCGGAAATGTACTTATTGGAGAAACGACAGATACGAGCCTGCGAACCGGGAGTATTTAGCATATTTTGTCGATTATCGTTGGACCAATTGGGGTTTATTTATACTCAAAATGTGGCAGAATGGCCTCCAATGTTTCTAGAACGTATAATTTGAAGTTTTATTCAATCAAGAATGATTCCTCATATTCCCAACCCTAGGACTCAGAGATTCACGTCGCTATCTCCAGGCTTTATGGTTTTCTACTGTATTTACCATATTTTAAAGGTGAGCCATTGTTTCTATTTAAAAGACACGTGCAATGCACTTTTTATTTCTGTTAAAGCCTTAAAATGGCCAAATCTCATTAGGCCATGGTGACAGTGGCAAAGAGACAACAAGCTTCAAGAGACTAGTTGTACCTTTTGTGCACGTACACATCTAGCGAATCATAAGCGAAATGAAAGTAAAAAAACTTTCGTTATCCGCTTCATCACCAGACTAAAGCTGAGTAAACCAACAAAAGTAAGTTCATTTGAATCATTCCAGAGTGCTTGCTCACATTACCAATCCTAGAACTCAGATATTCAGGTCACTTCCATCAGGTTTTTTGGTTTTTCACTGAATTAACAACACTTTTGAGGTGAGCGGAGGTAAGTCAAATTCTTGCTATTTGTCCCAGTGCGCGGAACAGTTTCTATCGACATAAAAACCTGGACTAACATTCAAATGTATCAATGTCTTCGCGTTCATCTTTTTCGAGTGTGTATATGAAATCATACGCGATACATTTTCGAAGGCCGCCGTTGAAAACTTTTTTTTTGTATTTTTCTAACTGAAATTAATTTATTTTTCTTTCCTAATGTCGTGCAATGTGTGTTCGGAAAATAATTTCTGTAAAATCGTCTCAAGAGGCATTCCAAAGAGTACGTCACGTCTCATATGAAAATATATTCTGTGATTCAACATTCATTGGCTGAAAATAGTTCACACACTTCAGAAATCAAGGCCGATAAAATTTTGGTTGAAATTTTTATGAAAACGCGGCGTTACGACTATGAGAGAAAGACAGATACGTAAATGTGACGCAAATTCAGTTTTTTTTTGTGATGTTATCGTTGAATGGTTATATCGCTATCGATTCTTTCATAAAAGTCTCATTTTAGAAGGGGTTCAGGAATGAGCGTAGCAACAAGAACGTAAATGAAAGCGTTCGTTCTACTTCGTTGGTATTTACTTGTAAATAAGAATCAACTTCCTAGTCCATTAAAATATTATGAAAATTTCTTACCATTTCTTTGTGTCGGTGTTGCAATTATCTCCCATCCATGATTCATTTTGATAATCACAATTTCCACGGTATTAAAATCCGTTTCATTACACATTATCGCTTTTGCCGAAACTGCTTAGATAACCGCTACCACCTCCTCCACCACCACCTCCATACACATTATTTCCACTAAAATTATTTTTACTAATTAAATTATGATTATCACTGCTGTTCGAATTCCCTTGAAAATGATATGTTGAATTCTGAACGGTATTCTGAACGGTCGTCCAACTACCATCTTCTTTCGATTTAACAAATAATGGTTGCTCTAATGTTGTCCTTCCATTGTCACTACCACCGAAACTTATTTTATCACAATGACCAAGTTTGGGTAAACGATTGCGTCGAATTGTACCGACCGAACCGCATTTCATGCCGCCGCCTCCACCCACACCAATTACACCGCCACCATAACCATTCATCGGCACACTAGCTGATGACGATGAACGATTTAGATTATTTATCATGTCCATTTTATTTTCAATTATATTCATTTTTGTTGCTTTATTGTGCGTCGGAAAATTCGATTCAGAATAGGCGAACGAATGGGCCATGCCAGCAATGTTGCCATTATTACTATTACTACCACCACCACTGTTGCCCATCTGCACACCATCCCTATCTGCACCGTTGTAATGGCAACTCGTTGGTGCTGAATAAATGCTATTTTTATTGTTGTTGTGGAAATTATTTGTGAAAATGTTGGCATTTTTGACGAGATTTGTTGTCGCATAGGCTCCACAGCTATCGTACAGGGGTGAGGTGGGATTTTTGAACGTTGAACATCCGGCTACCTCGGCATAGTCTGGCATATTTAGGGGAGTTAATCTGAAACAGCCAAAAAAAGGCAAAATGATTTTTGTTTTATTGTTTTTACATCTCGTGCGGGAGATTTTCCGCTATTTTTATGTTGTGAATTTATGTTTTTTTGTTTGTGAGGGAGGGTTGGTCGAATTGTTACAAATGGATGAATTAGATAAGAATTAATTTTTCATTGGGAAATTTTTATTGAATTTGAAATCGAGTGTTCTGCTAAGTGAAAATGTTGTTTTCACTGAGCCATTCGAGCCTGGTAGTATTTACTTGGACACTCATAAATCGTTATTCTTAGACTTTTACAAGAAGGGTAGGAAGCGTGGTTTTTGATATAATATTTTCATGTTGACTTGAAAGCATAATCTAAGAATTTAGAAAAACAAGGACGACGACATTTACATGAATAGAGCTTTTTGTGCCAGTTTGACGAGCTTCGAGAAAGGTGAGTAGTTTATGCAAACTTTCTTCAGCACTGACCAAATCGATGCAAACAATCCTTAATCATAGAAAGCACTTTGCGGTTCATCCTACTAGACTGCACTTCAATGTTTCGTCTATTTATCTATCAGAAGAGACTCGGTGTAATCTACTACTTCTGTTGTTCAAATATTTTACAGAATCTTTGATATTATAAATACCACAAATTCAATAAATATACGAAAATACCAGGCAGAAATAATCGTGTATTGAGGTTGTTGCTGTGATTTTTTTGGTTTTCAGTATCTTTCACATTGAAATTCTCACTTTAACTTTATGTCCCTCGAATTCCCCGTATCGAAATTATTCATAAATTCGGCTGTATACGAGTTGTGGTAGTACCACTTGTATTTTCCCACTCCAAATGCTCGGAACAGTTCCAATTCAGGTCACACATCACCAACTCGCCCTTTTGGTAGAATACTCAGGTGGAGATCGCCAAGTGGTACGATTTAAAGAGGAAGGTTGCCTCTTTCGAGTACACTTGTTGGTACAACAGTAGGAAACGTATTTTTCGTGAAATCTCCAAACAGGTCAGCTTCGGGTTCAGACCTGAATTGAGTTCAGGTTTGAACCTGAAGCTGACCTGTTTAGAGATAAAACCTGATACACATTCCCTACTGTCGTACCAACATGTGTAATCGAAAGCGGCAACCTTCCTCTTTAAATGATACCACTTACCGATCTCCATTCTGCCAGAAGAGTGAGTTGGTGATGTATGACCTGAATTGGAGCTGTTCCGAGCATTACTCCAAATCAAGGTAAAACCGTTGATACCTGAATATGGACAGAACTGCACGTTCCCTATGGCTGGTTTAGTTTTGATATGATGCAGTTCCTCTACTTTTGGCGAAATTATGTGTCATAAATATTTCCTATGCCAAATTCTAAAAACTTTCCAATTTGAAACCAGCCTGTTCCCTGAGAACCTCAAGCTGCCACCAGAGATTCAGTTTCGTATCAAAGACATGATGCTCAAGACAGATGTCCTAACTTCAAACGCCAGTTAGTTGTCAACTTTATAACAGCTTGATTTCATGAGTTACTGATGCAAATGTCAACAAGGAACCACCAGCCTGATCAATATGCGAACTAGTTTTATATAAGATTCTAGGTGCTAGATCCCAAATCAATATTCTGGCACTAGGCTGCCTTCGATGTTGCAAATTTTAGAACAGCCAGATGACAATCTTGAGAGTATTATACCGTGTCGCATTTATTTAGGCTTTTTGTAGTTACTGCAATGTTAAAAAGTATACATCTTTTTGGAGTTACTCAACTTGTCGATCCAATAAACAAGAACTTCGTTTTGCTGGACGTTTCGCAAACATTTGTTGTTGCATCTTCAGCAGTAAACGAGAAACATTCTTTTCACCGTCTGAGTGTTAACGAGGACTTCCAAAGGACTTCCTCTGGTTACCATTATTGTTAGAAAATACACAAACGGTGCAAAAGTTGATTATTGAGAAAAAAAGGAGATTCCAACCTCCCAGAATTTATGTTGTACTTCATATAAAATTGGTGGTATTTTCAACCAATTTTACAAAAATTCTAGGTGGTCAGAACCCTTCTTTTTTCACAAAACAATACTTGAAAACGAAATTCCATTTTGACTTTTGAACAGAATTTTGAAAAGGGTGCAGTGAATTCTTGAAGATTCGCTTGAAATAACCCACTCTGGTACCCCAGTTCAGGAATGTCACTTCGCTCTTATCGTGCTAACGAGTTAGCAAAACAGCTATTTCGAAAAGGAGCTTTCCCGAGATTTTTAAGAGCAAACCATTCAGGTGAGAATTTCGAAAGACTTCGAGTGAAGTAAATTCAGCTTCCGACATGAAAAAAAGCTGAAGTTCTAAATACTCAAAGATATGTTTCGTTCCTCTTGTACTTGTTCCAGGATACATGGACTCTTCTAATTCCGAACTCACAAACGTATTGAAACATTTTGAAAATGCCAAAAAATGTGGCTGAAAACATTTATCTCACTTCAATGGTACACGTACAATTTTGTACAACTAATTAACCTTAATCACGCCATAGATCCTAGTTACTCTTCTCGGCATCATTTCCGTTAAAGCATTAACGGTTGAATTAGTACCGGATTAATCCCACCAGAGATAATAAATTATTTATTTAACCTATCAGAATTTACATATAATATAGGAATACACAGGAATAACCACAAAACATAATGTAACCATTATGCTGTTTAAATGTGACATTGTACTCTCATTTTATGCCATGAATATATTTTGTGGATGAATTTAGTTATACCAGAACAATCCGGTAAATATTCATTCATACAAATCATTTATATATAAGTGGCACACACATGTGATACATATGTACGAGGGTACCATTCACAAATTACGTACGCTCATTATGGCGGGAGTGTAGGTCTCACAAAAGCAATTTACAGAACAGCGTGTACGCAGTGGAATGTTTTTCATTTCTCGCATGCGTAATTTGTGAATGACCCCACGCATACACACTCACACGTTTGCTCGCAATGTAAATTTCATTAATCCTTTAATTATCATCAATTCATCTGTTCACATAACTTACCGTTCGTAGTCAGGAAGCGGAAGTATTGGCGCTCCAGAAATTTGTGCATAATCCGGTATCTGATCTTTTCGTGTGACAGTGGCTGAAAAATGAATTTTACTTTTTAGAGGGAATGGTAATAATTTTGGGAACGGTGCGGAAATGTATTTCGAAATCGATTTTGAAGGTAACATGTAGTTTGTGCATGGATTCCATGAACATTACATTGCGTTTGAAATTGGGGGAAATAAGCGCAAAGCAGAGAAATAATATTGAGCAATCGAACGTAAGAAGTTAAAATGGAAACTCCCAAAAACCTGAATATTTAGGAAATCTCCGGTACGTTTCCATGTAGACCCGATTCACACCCGAGCGTGAATATCTATATACTGCGCACCCGGGTGAATGCTACTTGCACACGAACGAGGGATGAAAATAGGAAATTCTAACCAAACATTTTCTTCATTTTCACCCAGAGGTAAACACAACGTTTTTCACCCTTTCGTGGCGTGAATAGTCGTTTCTATCCACGAAATGAACACATCAATTTGTTACACCATTTTAAAGAACAAATTGACAATTTAGGTGAGGGATCGTACATTAGCAGAGAAATGATATCAGATGGCGTTGCCTACGGCGGAAGCAACGCCATCTGATATCATTTCTCTGCACATTAGATGACGGAACGCTTTTTCAGTGCTGTCATCAGATTTAAATCACTGATAACTCGACACGTTTTCACTTTTTTTAGTCAAACGTGTGTCCTACCCCCCTATAATGGATGGGTGGGTCACACAATTGACTAAAAAGAAACGTGTCATTGACTTATAAAAGTGAGCACTTGTCAAGTTGTTAGTGATTTTATTATGATGACAGCACTGACATCATTTATGTACGACCCCTCAGGCAATTTTTCGCAACGCTCTCTGCACATGACAGCGGCAGCGGTGCAAAAGTAGACATTTTCTCACATACAAAACGTCAAAAAAACGGCATACTTGTCACAGCATTTGAGTGGAGCAAATAAGGCTACGGCAAGGATGAAAGTACCTGTAGCACCGGAAGTGACTGAACCAATCAGATCAGAGAGACATCTTATTACATCTAATGCATGATAGAGTCACAAGGAGAACGATTTCTATACTTGAACGCTTCGACCATACTTTTTCACCACTCGCACCCGATAGCGAACAAGTGATGATGACTTTTCAAAGAAGCAAAAATCCAAAAAAAGAAGTTTTCCCTTGCTTTATCAAAGACTGCACGAATGTATACAACCGGTTTGGCTTAGTTTTCTCCTCTATACGTTCGGAGGAGTTGTACAAATCCGGATAAAAGTGGTTTTCGATTTAGCCTAATAAAATTGTTACACAAAATAACAACTGGTTTGGCATAGTTTCGCTTCATTTTTCTTTTCTTTCTTTTCGGTCGGAAATGATTTTCACTTTCACTACGTACACTCATGTTCCATGAAAAGAACAACAGCAGAAAAGAACAAGGAAAGCAACAACAACAAAAAAAATCGATTTCCACTCACATTGTCCATGATCCGATGATGCCTGTCTCCAAATTCCACCTGCCGGATCAATCCACACACCGTTTGAATTCAATGGCAGTGTAGGAAACTTTCTTACCGTACCAATTGCGTGATTTCCTGTAATAATTTTCAAATTGAAAAATGAAATTTGTGTGTTTTTTTCCAACTTATATGTGAGCTGTCGTCGTCGTCGTCAAGTCTTGCGGTTGTGGTATTATAAAACGAAAATAGTGTAGCATATATAGAGTATACGTTGGCTTCGAAGTCATAGTTAAAGATACGTATATGTTCGGTGAAATTGGTTCTACGTTGTTTCTAATGCAAGGAATACCTCGATGACGGCAACATATAAAATGTGTTGAGTTGGGTTAAATACAACGGGACCAATTTCGTATTTAAACTCGGTTTGTGGAGTTCCTGTTTTTTCTCTCTCTCTCTATCTCCCTCTCGTCTTTCAACCCCTTATCGCATTATTGAATAAAACGTTATATCCGCTTGTCACGGTATTACAACCTGCTGACGAGGTTATAATAAAAAATTGCGTTTGTCATTTTTATATGCGAGACATTCCCTGTTATTACGCTGGGATTATTGTTGTGGTTTCGTCGGGTTGTTTTATTGAACAAATAGAAGTGACTGAATGCGTATTCCATACAATGAACTCCATGGCTGTGTTTAAATATATATGAAACAAAAATCGTCTCTTCTACAATGCACATTAAGTACTCAATCAAAATTGGTATTTGATAAGCATAATAGCTGGAACGTACAATTATTTTCAATTACTAGGTGCGTGTGGAGAGATGGTATCATTTAAAATGTTTATCAATCGAAAGAATCAGTGTAACTGATTAGCTTAATGCAATATGCTGACCCGTGTCTCTGATATTGTGTGCGAACTAAATGTTCACACGAATCGAAAGCGAAGCCTAGTTTTGTACGACTGATTGGAAAATTGGTATGCTCACGAATGCTACATTCCATAGATGTCCTACTAAACCAGACCGATGAATTAAATCGATTCATTCGAAATATAGGGTTGAAGATTGTTGCAGATTAAACCTAGAATTGTGTACAATGGAAACCCATTGTCAGTCTTGCTATAGTCTTTTGATCTGATACCCAATACATTCGCAGCTGATCTCATGGCAGTGAACATTTTCGAAGCTATGAATTAAGAGAAGGCACCCCTTTCTTTCTGTTATAAATTTATCGACTGTGATAATTACTCTGTGGTGCGTATACGAATCAAACGTCGTGACACAAAAAGAGTGTTTGGAATTCATTAAACGCTAAGGCAAAAATACACATCCTTTCCATTCAAATTAGGTTTAAGCTCATCCCTATCCCCCGCATAACGAAAATGTTTAGCTTATTTTACACTTTATCTCTTCCACGAAATTAATTTCAATTACTTCCGGTTATT
>JANTFA010148195.1:5442-21371 GCA_026413405.1 Phytosciara flavipes | reverse complement strand
AATCGAATCGCCCAGATCGGCCACTGTTACCCTCGGAGGTGTGTAGTGTGTATTGAGGCTGTTTATTTGGGACGATTGATGAAGAGCTTGCGGCGATATCTGCAATATTCCAAATATAGAAAATGTTACCAGAAATGGCATTTCGCGTAACATTTTCTGTGTTCGGAATATTGTAGATGTCCCTGCAAGCTCTTACAAACAAACGAGTAAGATAGAAAACCAAAATTTTTCCGATTCATTGGTTCGGATAAGCTTTGAGTAAGACAAGTGAAAAAAAATTGGAAAATGTAACGAAGTTGACGATAGAATTGTCCACATCTTTGGACCCCTGTCTTCCCACTAACGAAACATAGATTTTTAGGAGAGTTTTGGCAAACAATTGATATGATCAGTTAGCCTTAATCTTAACCTCACGATTGGGACAGAGTCAACCTACTCGAAAGTTGACGAAAAAGTGCAATTTTTTGGAAGCAATGCATACAAATCCTCATTAATTTTACGTGCTTGATGTAAGTTTCAAATGGTGAATGCGATTCTAAAAAATCAACACTTTCGAGCAGGGCCGCTTCCGACTAAATCTTTTTCAAGCCCACCGTGTGTTGTTATGTAATGCTATCGCGGCTTCTATATTCTTGAACGCTTGTTTTGGTTTTTGGTGTTGTATGTATTCAAGCATTATTTACACGAAGAAGAAAAATACAAGTTGCGATTATGCGTTTCGGTATGTGAAGACTGTGTATACTTTTAACATTCCACTGGTGTTGTTGTTTTACCATTCGTTTCGAGTTCGGTCTATCGTAGAAAAGGAAATTTTCGCGTTTGTATTTTTACGGAGTATCGTAGATTTGTTCCCGCTCACATAAGTATATAGGCCCGACGACGATGCTTCGTAAAAAAAAATCAATTTTGTCTCTTACATAAAATGAGATCATACACCGCGGATTCATTCATATTGAACATTGAACGCATGGATGTAATGCTCATTAGCGAATTAGTCATTTTTATTAAATTAACAGCGATACATTATAATTAGATGATAAAATGATCCACAGAGGATGTGTATGTATGATTCAAAATGACCTATGATGTTAATGGAGAAAAAAAAGATTGAGGTCAACGTCAAACATTTAAGCGAAAAATGAAAATCCGCTCATGTTGACATTACCCTTAACCTCAAACAATAGTAGATTACTACATGAGAGAGGTAATTTGATATCTTGTATCTAGATGAGTAAAATTATCTGAGGGTTCAGTCCGATATACTCTTACTCATCGTATTTTTTGTCCACTAAACAAAGCTGTTGTTTCAAGTATTCACATTTGCCTCTTGAAAGTGAGTGTTCCCATGAGGACACAATCGCTGTGAATTGATCCAACAATTTCTTTATGTTCATTTTGTGGTAAAATTTGTGGTAAATTCAAATAAAAAAAATCGTTTGACATTTTAAACGTCACAGATGTCCAAGATGGAAAAGACCGACCTTTGATTCCAACTTTCTCTTGACGGTATCGCGAGAGAATAGTAGTTTACATTGGATGCTGCGAAAATAGTTCATTACATGAGGGAACAATTTTATGGCAGGAAAACTTGAAAGTAACTCAATAGCGTAATGGTTAGCTCGTTTGCATTCCAATACTCGATTGAGATGCCAGTGTGATATGCCAGGAAACCTGACCGTTGCAGAAAAAAACCGATTGTCAGACGTGGACACAAACCACAACTGACTGAATTGGTTCTGATCTGTGGTAGTTGAGTTGAGGAATGTCACACGGCTTACCGGTAAAAGACATTGTTGGGAGCCGCCGGTATTCTACTCCTACTAATTTCGCTCCTAGTACACTAGAAGTCAATAGGTTGGTCGCACAGCTTACCACTGAGCACTATAAAAGCAGTTCGGTATGAACTGATCTCAAAGAGATTCAGCGAAGTTAGTAAAAATAACGATCCACCTATGCTCCCTTGCGGAGTAGGGCCGTTATTTACTAAACTTAAAAGTGTGTTTTGAGCAACAAGCTTCGGTAAGACACTTGTGAGTTTGTTTTTGTCATAAAATTGTTTCCGAATTATTGGAGTGTGTAGCAGCGAGGAAATCGGGTAAATTTTGGTAAACATTCAGCAAGAAGCCGTAGCAAATTTGAGCAATTTAGCATAAGAGTAAATTAATTGGGCCCAAATACGAGAGAGATAAAGATTTTTCCTCAGAAAGACACATTACCTCACTGGGTTGTTAGTTATTGCTGTATCGAACAGTATTATACAAGTGCAAACGATACGAGAAGCGGCTCAGCGCTGCTGTCGGAATCAAACAAAGGGAAACTGAAACTTCTTATGAGGCATAAAGTTACCTCTGAGGGGTACTGGAAGCGAGAGTGAACTAAGTGATAACTTTAACCACAGTTGTGACCATTAACTATGGGACTGTAGCTAGCTTCCATCTCGTAGAATTGAGTCTGAGTCTGACAAAGGTGGCGTTTGCAGCTCGAATCGAAGGCGATTGATGCAACCACACGAGTTGAGACAACAATCTCCAAACCAGTAGGTATATGGTCATCTACAACCAGTCAATTCATGACCCACCCTAACGATTGGCATTATGCAGTCTTTTCATTATTTTGAGATGAAAAACAAGTTTTTGTTATTTTGATCTCATCGCATAGTCGGCGTTGGCTGGATTTAACTTTAATGTTGCGTTGCATGAGAGGGCATCCATAAATGAGTTTTGATATAACTCAGCAGAATGGGAGGAAGGGGGTCCAGAGACATGATTATGACATGTTATACAATTATGGGGGAAACAGGAAAGACATGAACGTGTGGGCAGAGTTAGAAAACTTTGGTTGCTTTTTTCTCTAGAGTCTTTTTTGTGTTGAGACCTACTACTACCATTTCTTGCCAATGTTTGGTTGTTGTTGTTTGTGAATGAACCCTCTTCGAATAAAATTTTGGGTCGCATACCTTCATACCTGTTTTGGACGATTCATTTTGAATTTCACGAGAGCCTAGATCTATTAATGTAATCGTTACCTTTCTCATGGAGACATATAGGTTTTGCAGTGAGAGTAATTTGTGAATAAATTTTGCGCTATTGTCGTTGTCTCAACTTAAATCCTCAACAAGTGAATCAGTTTGTGAAAAATGTTGATTTTAACGGTAGTGTTGTGCCTGTTGTTTTATGCTGTTTACAAACGACAACAGCAAATGACTTATTTCAAAAAATTACGCATTCCTGGCCCGAAACCGAACTTCATTTTTGGTAACGCAATTGAGATGAAAAATGAGGGATCATGCCGCATATTTCCGAAATGGACGGAGAAATATGGACCCATTGTTGGTTTCTATGTACGAAAACTTCATTCATTAGTTGGACTTTGGAAAAATTTAATCGCACGTCCAACTTTAAATAAACTTTCCCATTTCGCAGATTGGCGGACTACCTCAATTATTGATTACCGACTTTGAATTGATGCGCCGTGTGCTCATTAAAGATTTTCACATTTTCAGCAATAAAAGTCAACTCATACCGGTGAATATCCTTATCTTAATGAACATATTGCAATATCAGAGCTGACATTATTATTTAATGCATTTGATTTTCAATAGGGTGGTGTTCATCCTGTACCAGAGTTGCAAAAGATGTTAGTCTGGGCTCGTGATAATACTTGGCGTCACTTGCGTGCTTCACTTTCGCCATCATTTTCATCATACAAACTCAATAGCATGGAACCATTGGTGATGGCTTCAATTGACAAGTTGGTCAGCGAACTTCACGATAAAGCGGACAGCGACGAAGAGTTTAATTTGAAGTCTCCAATAACTGAGTTGACATTTTCCACTGCAGTGAAATGTATTTTTGGGCTGGATTTTTCATTGAGGGCATTGAACGAACAATCTAAAAAGTTTTTAGAGGCTGCGGATCCACGTTTAGACAAATCAATATTAGCAATGAGCATGGTGTTGTTCCCCTCGCTGACTTGCATAGCTTGGCCATTAAGGCTCTGTTGGGAACGATTGCGGTTCTACATGCTATGGTCACCAGAGGGCGTTTGTCATGACGTCGCGAAAAACATAGTCCAAGCTCGAAGAGATCTAGGAACTAAGTCGGTTGATTTTTTGCAATTATTAATGAATACAAAAAGAGTTCAAACAACCACTGATAAGGATTTGGAGATGTCAGATGATGTTAAGCAGACAAATACTTTACCAAGCATTAACGCACAGAATGAAAATATTTCGGAAGAAGAAATTGTGTCGAATGCAATGCTTTTCCTACTTGCTTCTTACGAAACTACAGCGGCTACTCTTCAGTTTTGTCTGCATAATTTGATCAATCATCAAGATATCCAAGAAAGATTAAGAAACGAGCTTCGAAAAGTTGTTCCGAGCGGAAGTGATTACATTTCTTCTTCAGCATTGGCTAAAGTCCCATTGCTCAATCACATCGTCAAAGAGACGCTGAGGATGTTCCCACCAGTTTCGCCGTTCGTCACCAGAGTTGCCAATGAGGATTACAAATACAAGGACATCGTCATCCCCAATGGGACTACCGTGCATATAGGAGTGTCTTCAATTCACAATGATCCGAAACTTTGGCCAGAGCCCGAGAAGTTTCGACCCCAGAGATTTGAAAGTGACTTTGATAAATTGTCATATTTGCCATTTAGTACAGGGTAAGTTGAAAATTCCGTGTCGTTTCCAACTGGTTTAATGTTAATTAATTTTTTCTAGTCCCAGAAATTGTATCGGAATGAGGTTTGCCTACATGGAAGTTCAATTGGTACTAGCAAATCTTATCTTGAAGTACCGTTTTGAGCCTGGGCCATCAACAGAGAAAAGAATTGAGACATTCGAAACGTTTGCAACATTGATACCGAAGAACGGCGTTTTCTGTAAAGTCACTAAACTCGAAAATTGAATAGAATGGCCCAAACAATGATTCGATGATATTAATTTCACGAACAAGGTTTTGCTGGCTGATGTTACGATAACAAATTTGCCTTTAATAAATTCGATGTTTTCATACTACTTGTTGAGTATACTGCTCATTCCACAGTACTTACTTGCGTTTTGATGTTCATGTTTGATTTTAGGATAATTTAAGTGAGAAGTTGGCAGTATAAAAATTTCTGAATCGAATTAAGTTGAATTTTATTTTCAACTAAGTAAATAATCATTGCGCCACGTTAATGTAGGCGTCGCGTCGTGACGCAAGTCCTATACTTTAAAAAAAAAGTTCAGAGAGAACATATTCATAAAAGTTTTTACGATTCGGCTTTCTTTTGACATTAGAGCTGTGCTGCCCATGTAATTCTGGATTTTGAGAATAGGAATGAATGGCTCTCACTGGAAATGGGGCTTGCCCCAAACTCTTCGCGTAAAGTCTGAGTCTGAGTCAGTCTAGGAATGAATGGCTCTTCCAGTTTTTCTCAACTTACATCACGTTTTTTATCGTTTTATTTTTGGCATGACAGTGATGCTTCAGCGACGGTTGCGTCATTCATCATGGGATGAACGGGATGAGAAGAAAAAAAAAGATAATTTTTTGCTCGACGGATTTTAGATCAATGTAATGTCATCGCATAGAGAATGATCTTAGTATTCCGGAACAGTATTTGGTTTTTCAATCACTTCAGTATCTGCTGCGCGATAAGATTTCAAAAACGAACATTTGGAAATGACAGCGAACGTTCTTCGAACTCTTATATCACAGCATATGTTGAACCGATTAAAAAACCAATTACTGTTCCGGAGTCCTGAGATCATGTGCCATACCACGGCATCCTATTTGATTAAAGTTGGGTGAGTATGAAATTATTTATTTTTCTGTCGACATCACCAACAACGAGTTATTGCAACGACATCTGGCGTACAATTGCAAAGCGACAGTAGAATAATTATAGAGAAGCCGTAATTCTTCTCCTGCGTATAGAGGATGAGGTTTGCCTACACGGAAGTTCAATTGGTTTTAGCAAATCTTATTTTGAAGTACCGTTTCGAGCCTGGTCCATCAACAGAAAAGAAAATTGAAACTTTCGAAACGTTAGCAACATTGATTCCCAAGAATGGCGTTTTCTGTAAAGTCATTAAACTGGAACAGTAAATAAAATGGACTAGCCAATGGTCCACTGAACTTCATTTCACGAACCTGCTTTGTTTTTCATTTCTTCCTACAGCAATCCTAATCCTTGAAGACTGTATTGATTATTGGATAGTTATCTATAGTTGACCAGCCAAGGGTTTTGTCAGTTTCAGAAATTAATTTATTCAAATTTAGAATCCATACTTTCGTTGTGTCATGAAAGTGGCGATTAGTTGAATTCATTTGTTTGTTCCAGCAACGAAATGTGATCACCGTCAAGACCGGCAATCAAGAATTGTTCTAGATACCATAACAAAATTGGTATAACATTACTTGCCAAAACCATTAGAAAACATCAAATATACCTAATATGAAATCATACTTTCTTCGCTGCCGGAAGTCTATCAGTTCGGAGAAAATTCTTGCAAGCTTTTTCCACCAACTACCACAGACTCGAACCAATTCAATCAGCTGTGCTTTCTATACTCGTCTGGTTTTTTTTCTGCCACAGTTGGGAATCGAACTCGCATCACTGACAACTTCAATCGTTTAGTGGAAAGCAGACGAGAATTAACCACTACGCTATTGAGTCGCGGGGTTCAAAAATTCTTTCAAAAATTCAAAGAATTTTGCCCTCATGTTTGAGATGCAGAGCTAAATAGGCATTTTGACCATTGATTTTTGAGAGAATTTTTTCATCCCTTGAAGGTGGTCCAAAAATTCTGAAAAGGTCACGAATGTTGAAAATACGTTGTGAAAGTCGACCCACCCTACCGATTTCTTAATAATGTGATAAATTTGCAAATTTGAGATAAGTAGATGGAACCAGTTTTTTATTTTGACATCATCGTTTAGTCTCTGTTTGCTGGATTGAACTTTAATACTACGTTGCATGAAAGTGAGAAGGCATCCATAAATGAATTTGGAAATAACTTGGGTCAATGGTAGTGAAACTTCTTTCTTTGTTATTTGTTGGCAACTTGCGTTCGGTCGGATCACATCGACCCTCTTCAGGTTGGAATCAAATAACTTGTGTGAAAACCTTTTTAAACGCCAGATTGTTTGACTTACTGCTAAATCACAAAGTATCACAGAAAATGTAATCTCCAGATGCTACAGATGTAAGAACCGAGAACCAACCAAGAAAAACAGAATTAGTAGACCATACTACAACAAAACACCAGTTCAATTTCGAACGACATTAACGATCAAATAACTATGAATGAGCACCGAGCAGTCGATTTAAAATCGGACCCCGGACCCTTGTCTGATCAAGAAAAGTACAAAATGCCGGATTGTTCACCGAAAAGGTACCGATTTTGTGCGAAAACACCTGATCAACGATTATTATGACAAGTGCACAGATGTAAATAAAAAATCTAAAAAAAACGAGAAATTGTTAACAGCAGAGCAATGTTTCTGTGATATTTTATGATTTAGCAGTGAAACAAAGCAGTTCATATAGACTAGTCTAATTCAGAGATTAAGTTATCTCTTGCGGTACTGACGTTTAATCGCTCGGGATACTAACGTTTAATCGATACTCAGACACAATTCTGCATTTGTTTTTGAATAGAATAAAAAGTGTTTAAGAAGTTTTTCACAAACTTAATTGATTTTCAGCGATGATGATTGGTGATTCGAGCGAATGAAAGTTGCGAATGAACAACACAGAAATTGCATTGGCTCACTCCAAGCAAAACAGATTGAAGAAGCTAGATAAATATTAATCTAATCATCACCTTTCTGATAAAGTCATACCGACCTTGCAGTGAGATTAATGTTTTGAATAAATTCTGCGTTACTGAAGAGTTATATTGTTGTGTATGGACGTGTAGCGTCAACAAGTGAATATTAGTTTGTGAAAGATGTGGATTTTAACGGTAGTGTTGTGCCTGTTGTTTTATGTCGTTTACAGGCGACAACAACAGATGAACTTTTTCAAAAGACTACGCATTCCTGGCCCGAAACCGAACTTTATTTTTGGTAATGCCATTGAAATTAAAAAGGAGGGATCGTACGGCATATTTCCGAAATGGACAAAGAAATATGGACCCATAGTCGGATTCTATGTACGAAAAATTTATTTTAAAACAAGTTAGCAAAACAGATGATAACGTTAATTTACAGCGGTAATGTACACGATAGCGATAAAATCAGCGTTTATGCCCTGTCAGAAGAGGCGACCATAGTGAGTGTATATGAATGCATGAATAAAATGGGATATTATATTCGACCAATAAATAAACTCAAAACTTCCGATGAAAAATAATAAAGTACCGTGTCAGAATGTGTGGTTTTGCTAACAATCACACATTGGGCAACGATACTTTTCTCACAAACGTAATACGTCTTGAAGAAAGACAACGAATTTCAATGTGATCGCTTCCCGCACCTCACTGAAATAATTACAAAATTTTTATGATGAATTTATATGCATTAACAATTGTCGCCTCTTTCTTACAGGGCATTAACGTTCGCTTTATCGTTACTATGTAAATTACCACTGGAAATTAACGTTAGCGGCCATTTTGCTAAAGCCCCCTCTGCAGGGAATTTCGACTACTCATTTATTTATGAAAATGTTTAGCACAAAATTCCAGATTATCTCATTCCATACAAAAGTCGAAATATGAATAAAAATTCTCCATTTGCAGATCGGCGGAATACCTCAACTGTTGATTACCGACTTTGAATTGATGCGCCGTGTGTTTGTTAAGGATTTTAACAAATTCAGCAATAAAAGTCAACTCATTCCGGTAAACATCCTTATCTTTATGAGCATATTGCTATTATCTGAGCTAAGATTATTAGATCATTTGCATTCGATTTTCAAAAGGGTGGTATTACTCCTCAGCCAGAGCTGCAAACAATGTTAGCCTTCGCTTGTGACAATACTTGGCGAAACTTGCGTGCTTCACTTTCGCCTTCGTTTACAGCACATAAACTCAATGGCATGGAACCATTGATGACGGCTTCCATTGACAAGTTGGTTATCGAACTGCTCGATAAGGCGAAAAGCGGCGAAGAGTTCAATTTGAAGTCTCCAATATCTGAGCTGACATTTGCCACTGGAGCGAAATGTATCTTTGGGCTAGACTTATCATTAAGGAAATTGGACGAAAAATCCAAAAAGATTTTGCAAATCACTGATCCACGCCTAGACAAATCAATATTGGCAATGAGCATGGTGTTGTTTCCGTCGCTGAACTTCATAGCTTTTCCACTAAGGCTATGTTGGGAACGGCTGCGGTTTTATATGCTATGGTCACCAGAGGGCGTTTGTTATGACGTTGCGAGAAACATAGTCCAAATTCGAAGAGATCAAGGAACTAAGTCGGTTGATTTCTTGCAATTATTAATGAATACGAAGAGAGTTCAGACAACCAACGATAAGGATCTGGAGATGTCAGATGATGTTAAGCAGACCAATACTTTACCAAGCAATTACGCACAGAATGAGAATATTTCAGAAGAAGAGATTTTGTCGAATGCAATGCTTTTCCTAATAGCTTCTTATGAAACTACATCGGTTACTCTTCAGTTTTGTCTACATAATTTGATCAATCATCAAGACATCCAAGACAAATTGAGAAACGAGCTTCGAAAAATCGTTCCGAATGGCAGTGATTACTTTCCTTCTTCATTAATAGCCAAAGTTCCATTGCTCAATTACATCGTCAAAGAGACTCTGAGGATGTTCCCACCAGTTTCACCGTTCCTCACCAGAGTTGCTAATGAGGATTACAAATATGAGGACATCGTCATACCCAAAGGGACTACCGTGCATATTGGAACTTCGTCAATTCACAATGATCCGAAACTTTGGCCAGAGCCCGAGAAGTTTCGACCCCAGAGATTCGAAAGTGACTATGATAAATTGTCATATTTGCCATTCGGTGCTGGGTAAGTTGAAGATTCCGTGTCATTTCCAACTGGTTAATTGTTAATTGATTCTATCTAGGCCCAGAAATTGTATTGGGATGACCTTCGCCTACATGGAAGTTCAATTGGCTATAGCAAATCTTATATTGAAGTACCGCTTTCAGCCTGGGCCATCAACAGAGAAAAAGATTACGACTGTGGAAACGTTTGCAACAATGGTACCGAAGAATGGTGTTTTCTGTAAAGTCACCAAACTGGAAAATTAAACGACCCAACAAAAGATTCACAAATGCTAGTTTAAATTCGAAAATGAGCAAAACTGGTCGAGCCGAGCCGATTCGACATGGTCGAATCAATGCTATTTATTTTATAATATACTAGTCGTCGAGTTGAGGTTTGTCACATATGTATTACCAGCGGTATTGCTCGTGTACAAAGTTCATAGATGGTGCAAATGAAATATTATTAACTAAACCAAATTTGCTTATCTTCGAACTTGAACTGGCTTCCTTGTTTTGGGTTTTATTGGGGAAACACAACAAAAGAAAGTATTAGAAAAGAAGAAAATTCTGTCTTGCATGGTAATTTTTTTTGGATTTTTTGCATATTTCTAGACATGCAGCCGTTATAGTAGGTTACATTGGATGCTACGAAAGTAATTCATTGCATGAGGTAGGTACCAATTTTGTGATAAAAGCCAACTTACAATTGTGTTCTTGTGCAGCAAGCTCCGATAACTTTCTTTTTGACAAGTGTAGAGTTTCTACATCCGAGCCGAGGGAGAGGCATACAACTGCACTTGTCGAAAGACTACTGAGGATTGTTGCTCAAAAAACCCAATTGTGAGTTGGCTTTTATCATAGAATCGTTTACGAATGAATAAATTACGTAGCCACATTCAATATATTCTGACTTACTGCCTGACACATGCGAGTGTTGAATTTCACATAAGAATTTATGAAAAATGAACAATCATTTGAGCTGAATACGTCCACCTTTGAAATGTTCAACTTTCGCATTGGGCAGGCAGTAAACAAAATTATTCTTTCCACGCCGACAAATCCATTAGTGGGATATCAGAGCATTTAACTGGCGGATTGATTGCGCTAGGCGTTAACGACCACAGTTTGTTAGTTTCTTTCAATTCCGAATTGGCGCAGAAAAGGTTTGGAACCGCATAGCTTTCAACGGCTTTGATTTGTGCTGCCGAAAATGGATGCGGATTTTCCGGGTGCGAATAGTAGAATCTGTCGCCACCCATGACATTATTATAATTTTCGCCAATTATGCAACCGAATGTTGGACCGGCGAACGGATTTGCAACCGATACGAAAGCTTCCAACAAACCACCAACATAAAAATCGACATCTTCATACGATTCGTACTTTTCCTTCAATAGCTCGACGTTGGCCTTGTCGAAAATTTTGCCAAAATCGTCAAAGCTATTTATCTCCGGCAGTAGTTTGCATTTCCTTCTTATTTGGACGAAAGACGGCATTCCCTGATCTCGTGCACGTTGAATATCCAGAGCAATTAAATCCAATCCGTAGCCCCTAGAATCCTTACCGATTCTATTCACAATCTAAATGAAAATGGTTTCGTCACAAAAGCTTTGTTTGTTTTCCTTTCGACAATAGAGTTACCTCGTCTGCGTATTGTTGATCATTCACTTTCTGCTGGGTGGCACCTCTTAACACAGCGTCGAAATCTTCCTCCAAAATTTCGATTTTTCCTATCGTGTCAGACTGTAAGTGCTCGGTTGTGGAATTGTCCGCATGCCGCAGAATCATATACTGCGGAATGTAATAATGTCCACCTCGGTACGTAAATGAAAATTCAGCGAAAGTGGCAGCATTCCGCTCTTGGGAGTAGCTCTCATTGATGACTTTGTTGAAAACTTTTTCAATTGATTTGGCTGTTATCAAATTGAATTGGAAATTGGCGATGTTAATCCTACGCGCTTCTTGAAAGACAGTTTCCTCGTCCCAGTTTTTATTTAGATCTGCCAATCGTCCGGCCAAATGGTTATGATTTCGAGCGAACACTGTTGGCCAAATGCTGCCAATAGGAGTAACGATGAATCGATCCATAGACGGAAGATATTTGCCATTTTTGTCAACCGGCAACACACCACCTCTTCCCAACCTAAGCTTTCCATCCTTATAAAGTCTGATTGGCGTGAGCTCCGACTCGTGATTTCCATAAATTAAAGACAAATCCATATAAGCCGTTGCTCTATTCAATACTTGCCCGGGCTTAACAACATTTGAATATGTTCCCAACTGTGACCTCACGACATTCAGACAGCCAATGTTCCCCTGTTTGTAGAACGGATCTTTTTTCGATACTTCTATCGGAAAACAAGCGGGGTGAGATAGATCTTCCGGTAATGCGTATTCACCGTTTTTCGAACAGCAACGAATGTCAGCGTCCTTGCAAATTGGACTGGTGGGAACTTGGTAATGTAGATCGTGAGTGGCAAATAAAATAATCAGGAGGCCCATCATATTGTACGTTATTTTCGGTGGTGGAGATCTTACAGCTTTCATCAACAGATTTTGTACGAGATTACGAGCATTGGGTAGATCTGCGCCTGTTGCACTTTTCTTAATTTTATAAATTCCATCTTCATAATTGTGCGGACCATAACGAGAAAACGGTGTATCAGATGCTCCCCATTCGGGATTTTTCAAATTGTTTCCACGACCATCAATCGAACGATATTTGGATTGATAGGGTTTCTTTAGTGATTTGGGCTTATTGCACTGTTTCGCTAAAGCTTCAAACTGTTGCAGATTCGTGTTGAGATCGCTTCTGTAAATTTGTGCAGCAATCGTTTGAACTTTTGCCTCTTTCACTTTTGCGTTCAAATCTTTGTCACAGGTTTCAACGGAGAATAAAAACGGATTCTTCACAAATCCAATTCGTTGTAAAACTTCAATGTGACATGTTTCGGATTCGACTAATCCTTTGGCTATCCTCAAAACTGACGAAAATTTTTGACATCTGCGAAAACTAAATTTTTCAAATTTTTGATTGCTTTATTTAAAGAGACAGTGTACTGTTCACCTCAATTTTCCTTGAGCTAGATTCGAGCCTTCGATAGAGGACCAGCTCAAAAGAAGCGAAATAACTGCCAGGACTGTACTTCTCAAGACGACCATGTTTGTGATGAATCGTTCAACTGACCAATACTTGAAAAATTCGCAAATTTATAAACCTCAGACGAACAACGTAGATCACGGTTTTCAAATTTTATTTCGATTTCGCTACCGTCGACAAGTCGTGATCGTGAAACACGGGCTCTTTTAAACTCATTCGAGAAAAGTGCTAAGCGTACCTTTTTGCGGATAAACATTTTGAATATAATACACGTGTGGAATGATATAAAAATCGATATAAAAATGAAAAGTCTCGTTTTCGTGTGTTTTTTGACCTCGGATCAACACGAAAACTTTTCAACTTTTATCGCTAGTGAGGGACCATCCATAAATCCCGTCCTCACTTTTTACAGATTTTTATTCCGCACTTTTCATAATAACACACAAGTCACACTATCATCGCAAAGAGTAAAGGATTGGTGGATGTTCCCTTATGCCAATAACCATTCTATCCAGTGAAGCACAGAACAGCAAATTTAGTTTTTTCCTTTCTTTTTCAATTGCATAACAATTGACTGTCGCAGAAGCTTTTGAGTATTAATACTTCGATGGTCAATTTTGTAAAATTAGCCTAAGGTCTGCCCAAGACTTACTGAAACGAGGAACATTACAAAAATTGCTTTCGTATTCAAAAACCACCCTAGTTTTTCGATTCCACTAGAATTGGGTTAGGCTATTTCGATTTTTTCGACGCAGAACGTTATTCTAAGAAAGTTGATCTATGCCTCCAAAATGCAGAGATTTTTTTAACAAAAACAATTTTCCCAACAAAGCTACACCAGCACTGCACTTTTGTTAGCAGCTAATAGCTTGACTGAGGCCGTTCGGTAGCTGGAACTATATGTTTGGCCACATTTTTTTTCGGTTAACCGATTGTAAATTTAAAAATTTATGCCCGCCATTCCGAAGTTTTATAGTGAGCGGCTGTACGTTTCAATGTTTCGATGAACTTATAAACAAAATCGGTGCATTTTAGAGCGGAATAGCCTCACCTAATTAAGATTGTTTAAAATATGTTGTGTGTAACACAATTTGTGTGCAGGGGTACATCCATCAATCACCAGCAGTTGAGGGGTAGGGAGTTTTCGAGAGAGAAGCTTATGATTATGATGACTTTTTTTAAATCCATTCAGGTGATCGTACCACTTCCACTTGTTGATGTACAAGCTACGAGGGTGATGAAGGATTCCGACAGTTACGTAAATGTAGTTTGATATCTTAATGACGAAATGCCAATGTTGTGGAATGAACGAATTGTCTTGCACTGATTTTGTTCGAGTTTTTAATGTACGGTTTTTGCCAATTTCACCATATCAAATAACTCAACTATAGTTTGAAACTTGCACCGAACACCGAGCTGAGCTATTACATTTGATAAGCTAATGACGAGTCTTTGTATTTTTACACCTTCACTAACAGCCGTTTACAGCCTCTTAAATCTATAAATTTCTTTATAATTTCAATGACTTTAAATGTTCTTCCGTTCTTCGATACTAAAGTCTGTTTCCCATATTTTCTGTCTTATATGCATAATAAGCTGACATGTTATTGTTTACTTGTTGCATTTATTAACCTTTCATCACCTTTTGCTGCTCTTGTCGAATTTGTTATTTACCTGAATGAATTATTCGTTCAAGTATGTAACTGACCTAGTTTAATTTTCACATTTCTAGATTATTATCCGCTTAAATAATCGAATATTCACTTGACCACTTTATGTCCCAATTTGACACAGCCAATGATATAAGTTCAGTCTAGACAACCGGCTTGACGTCACTTTCGAGCCTCTACTCCAAGTATACTCCGAGGTGACATAACATGTGGTGCGTAATAAATTTATATTGTGCCTCAATCCAAGCTGGATAAATTTGCACAAATTCAGTGTATTTGGCTTGAGAAACGTCCATTCATCACGTCAGCAGTAAATGGGGAAGAAGGAGGTGTGAGATAACAAAGAATCAGCGGCAAAATTGCAATTTAGGGTACAAGCTCCGATTGGGTCAGAAGTGGTCGAGATCGATACGATGAGTCTCAAAAAGTGCATTGCATCATGCTATTTATTATTATTATTATCGTCACGTTTCCTATATACCTCAGCCCGTTACAGCTTGACGTCATTTGTCTACGACTCCAATGGGCAAGTACAATCACTTTAAGCTTATTCTTCACACGCCGAGAGATCCATAGATTCATCGCACATTTAATTTTCCGATTTATTGAACTAAATCGCAGATAATCTCAGTAGCTTGATCGTGTAACTGACAACGGTTCGTATAATATAAAACAATCATCAGTTGAACCATTGTACTGTCAAGCAGCGAGGCTGTGAATCTGTTAAGTCTAATAGAGGGCTGAAATAATTCAAAGTGGAAAAGGAACTCGGTATGATTCTGACCTTCTATTTGGCTTACTAGAATCACAGCTACGCTGCTTGACAGTGCAATGGTTAAAATTTGAATTTGAAGTCAGCATACTACAAATGTTTCAATTCTTTGGCAACATCGGCTAGATTCTTAAACGTTTTGTGGACTGCTTCCGCATAAGAATGAACCACGTACGGAATATTATGTTTTTCGGCCAGAGCTCTTACTCTGTCTTTGATAAGTGGATGCCGAAATTGTGGCATTGTCGGGAATAGGTGATGTTCGATTTGATAATTAAGATAGCCCATCCACCAGTTACACCATGGCCGTTGTTCAACGTCAGCAGTATGAGTCAGTGAGTATTCAACCTAGTAGTGGTAAGTATGGTTAGCATTCTATTTCTTTGAATCATTACGTTATCCACCCAATGAGTTGGTTCCGTT
>JANTFA010148194.1:0-33306 GCA_026413405.1 Phytosciara flavipes | reverse complement strand
ACAATGCTTGTATCTCACAAGTTTAAAAAAAATTTAGAGTTGATAAACAAATTATTCCGCAGAAACTTAACACATGCATTTTTATCAACAGAACGTTGACGAGTGAATCAAGAGCCATCCTTTACATCCTCCTCCTCCCTTTTCTACACTTTTCCAATAGCATGCTGTGTCATACTTTGTCAGTTACACTCCGTCTCTAGTGAGGTGGTTCTTCATGGACGCATTCGCATTAGAAATAAGGTAGGCTCTTGTTATGGTATAATAGTGATTTTGTATCGTACACTAAAACATCATCCATAGACGCCAACGGTCCATTTACCTAAGTCACCTAAATGTCCGTAACTGAAATTTAGAGTAAGTTCGTTCCAGTCGTTACACATAATCTTTGCTTGTCCTTACTAGGTCACATCTTACCGATACCGATGTGTATACTCCCTTGACTTTGCATTTTTTAAGACTTGTACGAATACGAATTTTTTAAATCACCGAAAAACAAGGTGGCATTTTGTTTAATCGACGAAAAGTGCAAGACTATGCCCACTACATTTTGGCCATGCAGGCATCCCACTTGTCCTTATTGTCCGAAATGTCACACATTTGTCCGAAATGTCCGAAATAGTCTTCAAGATTTGGCCGAGCTAAATATATTGGAACTTACAAAACCTTCTAAGAACGCAAGCAAAATGAAATCCAATGTCAGTCAGTCAGAAAAAAAAGTAGCCTCGGAGGTCTGATGTACTTCTGGTATACCACATCATTTTTTCTTTCTTCATATCAATCTTACGCGCAATAGATGTGAAAATTGTCAACTCGAGGCGAAACCGAGGTTGACAACAATTGATATGCGCAACATTGCAAGCTGAGTATGAGTCAGAAATAAGATTTTATGTGTTGAAGAAATTTCACACTTTCTTCTAATGACAATGTAAGCAAAATTAAATTCAAATCCAATGTCCGTCAGTCAAGGAACCTGACCCGCCCAAAAGATGGGACCTAGTGAAAGACACATATTATTTATCGGTAGAATGCATAAAGTCACATTGAGGATTTTGATCTCATTATCAAACAGCTGTAATGATTCCTGTTGGTCTGTTTCCTCTTTTTTCATCGGAATTTTCGATTGAACCTAAGTTGTTACCTGTAGGTCTTCTCCTAGATAGGAACCACTTCGTATCGGTAGAATTCATCTTAGTCAACATGAACAATTCTGTTACGTCATGTATTTGAAGTATTTCGTTTTGTTCGAGTTCTTCTACTTCGTGTGCTCTCTACTGAGTTGCTCGAAAGTGCGTTGGACATTCTCATCGAAACCATTTGAAATTGACGATCTCATCATATTTTTATAGCATAACATAATAGAAAGAAGATGACATGAAACGTTCCCGTTTCAAAGTTTTATGCATCAAACGAAAAGTACAATTCATTTGATGTTTGAAGTACTCAACAAAGTGTAAAACAAAAGAATTTCATATTTTTCTATTCTTTGAAGTCGATATCCTCGAATATATGTGTATTTTGCAAGTGCATACCGAATGCTTTGTATACGTGCCGCCTGGATCTCAAATGTATCGTCTGAATTTCTTTGCTCCCTTTTGCTGCAATATAGTAACCACTTCAATATCTTTGTTTTCCGAACTACCGACCCAATTTCTAAGTTTTCGTGTTTTTCTGGCAAAAAGAAAAATAACAAGGAGCTTCTATTCGTGCAGACGATAGAGAATATAAAGAGCGCTCGTTTAGAATATATGGTTTCGAAAAAAGGAATATGTGACTCGAACGTCTGATCCAAACTAATTCAACCAAAATAATATTATCGCTGTGCAACAACTTATTTGTGCATTTCATTTTCTATATAGCCAGCCATTACACACACACACACTATATACACGTTAGGGTGGGTCGTATTCTCGTCTCGATTTTTTTCTTCAAGACGCCTGACCTCAGTTTGTCGGCAGAATGACACGTAGATTCTGGTACAGCAAGATTTTTTTCTCGTGCTAGTAGCGTAAGTAAGGTTGAATATAACGATGAATGATTTCTCTGACAAGAGTAAGGCCAAACCATTATACTGTTAACTGAACAGTTGAATATTGTAGCTTTAAAACGTCGCTAGTATGTTGGGGTTCGAGCCCTCAGCTGCGACTGGGCAGTATCGTGACTTTCGCCAACCCTGACTTTTGAGCCAAAAATTGCATCTTCCTTTGCGGATAAAATCTGCAAATCTCAACATAATATATCGTCTGAGGTATCTTTGGATAGGTAATCTTATGGAGAATCCAGGACAGTTGCAATTTTCAGCTGAAAAGACAGAGTCGGTGACAGTCACGCAGCAGAGAACTAGAGGCCCAACATACTTGCGACGTTTCAAAGCTACAATATTCAGCTATTAACCCCAGCTAATAGTAACAGTTTGGTCTCACTCGTATCAGAGAAATCATTCGTCAATCAATCGCGTTGGAGACATCGGAATCTACGGACCATTCTGCGGACAACCTGGGGTCAGGCGTTTCGAATAAAAATACAGACGAAAATACGACTCACCCTAATACACGTATCGGAAAACTGCAAGGCAATAAAAGAAGAAAAAGCGACGAAAGAAAGAAAAATGAAAAAAATATGAGAAAATCAACACAAAAGAAAAACGTCTTCAGCAGAAGAAAGAAAAATACTCAACACAAACATTGCGACGAATAACATGGAAGTTGTTGCACTGCAAGAATGACATGGGATTTTTTCCATGGAAGATTTGTAACTGTGGCGCCGGTGGTATTGTTGTTAAAGTAAACAGGAAAGTTTTTGAATTTTTTCTTCAATTTTCTTCAAAGAAATACTGTCGTTGCTAGACACAAATAGCGGAAGCATCGGAATGTAATGGCTGGAACGTGAAGGACTCAAGGTCTACCAAAACATGCAAAATGAAGGCAACGGGAAAATTCAAATTTTATTTTACTTATAACTGAAGTGTTTGTGATCGAAATTTCTATTTTAAAAGCACAATCAATATAATCGCTAGGGCCGTTCCAGATGGCAATTGAACACTCTAACATATGTCTCCGTATACAAAAGTGAGCAAACTGCGGCATTATTTTCGAAACTCATTTCCGGCACTTTGAATTCAGAATTAACGGCAATTTTCATAGTATACGATCCCACTTCCAATTCGGTGATGTCAATCCACTGGCAATCTATGTTAAATCGGTATATGTCGTAGCAATTTACCGAAATCCCTTGATCGCCGAAATTGGCACACGCATATCTGGGCTTAACATCCGGCAAACACTGATTGTCTTCCAAACAAAATGAGGCTTTGTGTCCCTCAGCGACCGTTTCGTTTTTATCGTTGAAAATATTGAACACCGCAAACACTTCCATACTGTGATAATGCCTACGTTCCATTCAATGAATAACCAGAAAATGTTAGCATTTTTACAAAATGTGAGAATATTTCAACTTTTATTTACATGTGACACATGTGCCATTCCCATAAGTGTTTCGGTATGTACGAACGGAAGTCGTCGGTTCCCGCATTCAGAACTTTGGCGGTGAATTTTAGTAATCGTCTGGTTTCATAGTGCCAATTGGGATTCTCCTTTCGTACCACATACGCCTGTGACGCCAGACAGTTTTCTTCCATGGCACACTGTAGGTAATACAGTGATCTGTCCTCAATATGAGCCGTCTGTTCCAGTTCAAGATAATCAAACACCAGATCTGACATCTTTTCACTGCACACTACAGCGGCAACATGGTTTTTCGGTCCGGGACATTTTATATCTCCCGGTTCGTCAAACACACAATCGAAAAATGAGTTTTCATTGCCACGACATTCACTTCCACTCAACAAAAGTTTGGACGATTTAGCTCCACCGAAATATTCGGTTTGAACCGCTCCACTTGCGTAGCCCAAGCCCAGTGACTTGCAGACAACATTCGCTTCGATAAGTGACCAGCCATCAGCACAAACAGAGCCCCATACCATAGAGCCATTGAATCGTACCTGATTAACTTAATTGATAGATCACATTTGCAGGAACTAAATCGCATTACCTCTACTTGACCCTCATGACTTGAAATACTGCCGGATAGTCGAAGTTCCACATTTCCATTTCGGACTAAACGCACCTTATTCCGTGGTGGAGTTTCATTTGTGCTGTTTTTGGCTACGGCCGGATTTACACAGACAACTCCAGCTGCTTCGGACGTGTTGCAATCATGACTACCCCAATTATCGAATCGACAATGTTTCAATTTTGATTCCGTTCCGTCACAGAGCATATTGTCCATCCAAAATTTTTCTATTAAATTTTTGAAAGAAATCACCGCGACATCTCACATGGTCGACATATTCACTTACGGCTAGCTGTACCGAAGTAACTGTTGTGAGTTACTTTAACAAAGCCGCTATATCCAAGTTGTCGACACGCAACGATTCCATCATTCCTATCCCATTCATCATCACAAACGGAACCCCATTTGCGGTCGTGAAATATTTCCACATTTCCTATGGGACAGACGGGATGTTATAAACTCATTCAATGCAGGTGCCATACACACCAATTCTAACATTCTAACATTTACCTTCGTATTCATTTTCGCCGCCGATCAACCGTATTTTCCCGTCCTTGGGCAATGGTTGTAACATTGCATTAACCAAGTTCTCACGTAACCGTTTCGCTTCTTCATGTGGCGTTAGTGCATCGACGACCACTTGTATAATTAGAAACCACAACAGCAAATGCAATTGCATTTTTAGTTTTTCGTTGGCACACAACTAATTTAGTCTGTCTGACACGTATTCTATGTGGTACAATGAAATTAAGTGGGACAACATACAAGACTTATCACACTCTGGGGAGATTACGACTTACGTCATCACAGACGGGACATTTCCTTTCTTAATTTGATAATTTAATTTTTAATGTTTTATGAACAACCGACATATCCACCATGCATGTATGCAGTCTGTGTGTTTGCTTATCATAAATTGTGTCGCTCGTTCGATAAAAACATTTTTTTCTTTTGGAATGAGATGATGTCTTTTTCGTTTGAAACATGACCACAACCATTTATTAGAAAATTGCTAAGGGAGGCAATTTGATATCTCTTATCCAGATGAGTACAAGTATCCGAGGGCTTTTATTCAGCGTGACAGTGGATATCAAATTATCTCTCATGTGCAGCACTTTGCGATCGAAGTAAAAGGTTTTTGCTACATATTGTACCTAAATAAATTAAAATCGAAATTTCAATTGAAAAGGAAAGAGCTGAAGATCGAATGTCAGTGATGAAAAATAGAACTGCTGAACGTTGCTGAAGGTATGGCATTTACAATCAGCACAAAACGGTGGCGCAAGTCCTTATATATTTACTTCCAAAAAAGCTGATGTCGCTCTACTAGACGCATTTTGCGTTACATTTTTGTGATATTTTGAAGTAACTCGGCCAAATCAAAGGCAAACTTAGCTGAAAACTGTCGACACAACGCCTATTTTGAGCACAACGTGAGGTTCAAAACTAGCAAAAATATTTTGAAATTATAATTCTTTTTAGCTATTTTTCCTCTGTCCAAACTTCGACCATATCGACACGAGTTTTGAACCCATTTACGTCACACGTGGCTCAAAATACGATCATTGTCAACAGCTTTTAGGGAAAAATATTGTCATTTGCTGAAGTTATTTCAAAATGTCTCACTTAAAGCGGAATGTGTCGTGTCGCCCAAACTAATATCAGTTCTTTTGTAAGTGGCACACAAGGACTTGCGTCACCTTTACCTTTTAAGTGCTTTTTACTGATTTCACTCTACTCGTGCTGAAAAATCGAAACAAAAACCTAAAATCCAAAATACTTCCCATCCATTTTTCAATTACAAAAAGACGAGTGTCTTTAGAGAACAATACTAAATGAGCGATTGTGAGTCGGCCGATTCCGCATTTCGTTTTATCGAAATCTGTTCCTAACCGGAGAAACTTTGATAGCCATTTCCGCCATCGATGATGGATTTCACATTGTTTTGATAAGATTTCAGTCATTTTATGTTTTCATTCAATCGAAAATGAATATAAAATATTCAAAAAGAAAAATTCCAACATCAACACAACTCTAACAAAATATCTTTCTACAGTAAATTCGTCAAGTTTCGTTTTGTGTCTTTGATAACAAATCCAAAAATATTGAGTGACTCACGACTGTTTCAACTATTGCATAACTTAATGAATGTTTTGCCATAAGTTCATTTAACGTTCTGCGTTAAATTCAATAAGAAAGAAATTCTTCAAGAAAAATTGGATGTTCAACGTCGTTAAGCTATCATACCTGATTCATCAAAATGTTAAGAAAACTAACAGTTAACAGAATGGCGTCTGCCGTCGCTCCAAGTATAGTGAAAATAGCTGTGGAATTGAAAAATCACTCGCCTCAACTCATTGAATTCAATCAGAAGAGCACGTTAACAGGTAATCAGCTAATCTTACCATTGCTCAGTGGGTGCTTTCCCCCTTGAACGTCTTGATGACTCATCAATTAAATTGTTGATTTTCAGCAATCATCCGGAATCTGTGTCAGAATTGGAATTTGACGGACGATGAAAACTATGCATTGAAGTTTTGTGAGCCGAACAACAGAAACTATGTCACCGAAAAGAATCGAAATGAAGTGAAACATGGAATCGTATTGAGATTATGCCATTCACCAACCAAAACCGCACATGATATTTTGGGAACTATCAAAACTGGCTCCAATTTGGATAAAACTCTTGTCTTAGGACAACTGTCATCGCTTAGCTCCGATCCGACATTCGCATTGGAATTTATTAAGGAGCAAGGGCTAAATATCATCATTTCAATGGTTGAAACTGAACAATGCATCGGCGAAGTGCTAAAGCTTATCATGATGTCATTTGTGAAGATCATGGATCATGATGCAATATCGTGGGACATTCTTCAACCGAAATTCATCAGTCGAAATATACACTTCATCAACGATCCCTCAACCATACCATGTGAAGTGGTTCAGTGTGCTTTATCAACACTTGAACATATCATTCATAGCAATAGCCACCATTCGAATATGATTGATGTTCCATTCGATAGTTTATTGAATTTATTGCAAGGTCAACAATCGCAAATCACTCAACATAATACAATTGCTTTGATAAATGCACTGTTTATGAAAGGCGATGACCAAAGACGACATTTCATCGCCAAGATTCTGAGCAAAAAAACATTCCAATCGGCGTTGTTAGACACTGTTGGCAAAGCAAATATTGGCATTTCACATCAACTGTATGTTTTACAGACATTAACCTTGGGTTTGCTTAAAAATCGTATGACGATGCAACTGAATCCGAAAGATCCAGATGCCCATGAAAAGCTTATGGAACTCCGACGCATTGCATGCGATGAGGGCATTTTTGGTAATACGCAGCATGATGTTTATGGAAGAAGCAATTCGATTGTTGGCATTGTGATACAGCCCAAAAAGATCGCATTCAAATGCGAGTTAAATCCAGCTCGAGATTTCATAAAACCACCCGGCATGTTAGCATTGGATTGCATGCTTTACTTTGCACAGAACTACAGACAAGAATATACCGATGTAAGATCCATCAACATTGCAAAGTATTGGCCTGATTCTCAAACTCTTTCATAATTTCAGATTGTCTATGAGAATAGCTACCGTTCCGATTCATACGAGTGCCCACGAACAAATATCGAATTGGTTAAGCTACTGTGTGAACTATTGCACATTGGTGAAACACCAACCGAACAAGGTCAAGAATTTCACGCCATGTTCTTTACACATGACCATCCATTCGAAGAATTTTACTGCATTTGTATCGTCGTTTTGAATCGTACGTGGAAGGATATGCGAGCGACCAGTGAAGATTCTGCCAAAGTATTCAGTGTTGTTCGCGAGCAAATTCAACGTAGTCTCAAAGAACGTCCAGAAAAATTCGACGATTTTAGGACCAAAATGAATTCGTTTACATTCGAAAAGATTACGCTGTTACGTCAACAACAACGTTTATCGAAAGGAGAATTCGAAATGACAGCCTCGGCTGTTGTGCAATTGAAAGAGAAGATCACACCTGAAATTATCGAATTGATTAAGGAGCAACGTTTGGGATATTTAGTGAAAGGAACGCGATTTTTCAAATATTCTCGAGGTGCCCCATGTAAAGACAAATTTTGGTATGCTCGATTGAGTCCCAATTACAAAGTCATTCATTATGGCGATTGTGACGAAAATGTTGTGCCAACTTTGGATGAACTGACCAATAAAATTCAAGTGGATGAAATCAGACAGTTGCTTGTCGGAAGTGAGTGTCCACACATGAAAGAGATGAAACGTAAATCGGCAATGAATCTTGGATTTTCCATCACTTTTGATAAAGAGGACAATCCAACATTTGATTTTGTAGCACCCGATGAAACCGTCTTCAACTACTGGACGGATGGCATTAATGGTCTTCTTGGATGTCGAATGGTTAGCAAGCAAAAAGAAGATGATTTAAACACACTTTTGTCAATAGATGTCAAATTACGGCTCTTGGATACTGAAGGTATCGATATTTTACAGGAACCACCACCAATTCCAGATAGCCCAGAAGACTATGACTTCGATTTTGCAAATTAAATTCCATTTACAAAAAAAGAAGAATTTCTAGTTAATCTTTAAGTAACGGCTAGTCATCTGTTGCGTTATAGACTAAAATATTTTGTATCAAATATTAGATGATGTTGTCACCACTAGAGAAGTAATAGATTTAATGATGATAGAGAGTGATACGTCTGTTGTGTCTGAAAGGTTAAGCGATCAATTCTTCCGAAATTTACTCATCAAGCAAAATTGAAGCATAATTTATACGTTGAATCTGTACCATGATTTCTGCATACCGTAATATTGTGAAAAAACTCATGAAGAGACCGTATGCAGAAAAATAGAAGTGCTGTCGACGTTCGGATATTACATGACTTTTGAAAATGAAATAAAGAAAACCAAAGAAATACCAAATCAACATGTCAATCAAATCTATTTTCAATGTCAAAGAATTTATGTTATGAGAACCAAACCAATATATTTGTATCATTTTCATATCTATGTTTATCGCAAGCGAACATGGATTCGTTCGACACATTTTTTTCAACCAATAAAACCAAACAAAAATTACGAAATGTACTCAACGCTATCCACTCCATGGACATTATCTGGATCTTTTCACCTGATAATGAGGAAAAACTTTTTGTTCTCATTCTTGAAGAGATTTGTAATGGTGCTATGCGAACCGTTCCGTCTGAATACTAAAATGATGGGTAGCGTATGAAACTAAGAGATTAAATCATGATCCTTGACCATGACTGTGGAAGCTGCAACAACTGAAAACCAAAATTCATGCTGAAGTACAATGCGGCACAATCTACACTTCCAATATGAAATGGACATTGTATACGTGACCTTGTTCTTCAGCAAGAATTCAAGACGTACCAAGCAAAACGGAAAAGGAAGCGATTGATGTGCAAAGACTGTACGATTCGGTACAATTACAAATCGAGCCAAGGAAGTCTTCAAGTTGAAAGACAAAACCGAAACGATTCAATTGAATCGAAACATGATACACGGTGAGCTTGAACAAAGTCTTAATCTAATGAAATCGATGTTCCTCTAGTTTCTCGCCGGAAATTGGTTTTTTAGGTCAAAACAAAACTTTTTTGTTCTGACACCAGTCGTGAGAGCCGCCAAAATTCAGAGGCCGAAAAACGGCGGCTGGAGGCTAAAAATACCCGGCTCGGCTGACATGGCGGCTGGGTTTTGAATGCCAGATCAGCATTTAGAAAAAATGTCCGTCTGTCTGTCTGTCGGTCTTTTTTTTTATTGTGAATCTAGAAACATTCATCCCACGCACAGAAAAGTAACTTAAATATGCTTAATTTACTATCACAAGCATAGTGGCATGGAAATCATTCAATTTTTTTTTTACAATTTTTACCACATCTACTCCTACCTCGTAAGCTATAACTTTCTTATTATTATTTTGACCTGAAAAACCAATTTCCGGCGAGAAACTAGAGGGACATCGACTTTTTCATTTAGACTTTGTACACGCTCACCATCAGTGAGCCTATAACCGGCATCCGGAACCGAGGAAACCAACCAAGGTGAACAAAAGAAACGTTAAGAAATGTAGTATCGGAAGAAATGCCTGTCTCGAATTGGAAAAAATCTCGGAGAAAATGGGAAAATGCAGTGATCACGTTGCATAAAAAAGAAGACGTAACAAAGCTGGAAAATTATCAAAACTCTACAAGCTGTTCATGAAGACCATCGCCAAAAGGAAACACGACGAAATTAAACTTCTATTAACCAATTGAACAAGTTGGATTTAGATCCGGTTTCAGCACCAACGACCATTTGCAGGTAATGCGGACCTTGATTGTGAAGTGTAGAAAACATCAGATCCCTATAAAAATTTTGGAAATTTTTTTAAATTTTGGACTTGCGTCACGCGCGCTAAATAACTCGCGCGCATGATTGACGTAATCTCGATATTCATCGACTTCGAAAAAGCTGACGACTCGTTAGAAGAATGCACAGCTGACTTGATAAATACAATTCGATGTTTCTATTCTAATGCTACGTCGGGTCATGCATAAAACTACACGAGAACACGACGAAGTTCAAATAGGACGAGGTGTAACACAAGGTGACACCACATCGCCGAAACTCTGGAAAGTGTTTTCAATATACTACACGGGAGCAAAATGAGGTACGGGCAGACCACCAGAACGATGGACAAAGTCAATCGTACAAGCAGTAGGCAAAGGCAATGCGAAGTCCTTATTGCAAGTACATGTAATGACTTTCCGCGGGAGCGTATGATTTTTGTTGATCATAGTAATCTCTAAATTCATACGGTTAACTTGAATTACGAATTTTATTGAATAAAAGTTTGGGCCAGTTACGTTAACAAAATCAAGAACAAATGCATACAAAGACATCATCAGTTTTTGTTCAATCGGGGGTTGGGAAGAACTCATTAGTAATTGAGAAATCAATGTGGAACAAAATTCGATCACAAAGCAACATCTTCAATAATAATGCAGTGAAAATGGATGATCAGTTCAAAAATTATAACGAACATCAATGTCAGACGTATGAATCGAATGAAAAAATATGTGGCTAAAATTTGATGAGTTTGTAACTAAAATGAATAGTGTGAAGATAGAAAATGCATCTACAGAACCTACCATTACTGGTAAGAAAAATCTTCATCGCCACAAACAAGATGAATATAAAACGGAATTATGGGAAATTATCGAAAGCAAGCGACAGCAGAACATGGCTTTAAAGCAAACCGAGTCCGAGCAGCGTTGACAAGAGCGAAAACAAATCGACCAAAATTTTGAGGAACAACTAAATGAACAACTACTAGTGGTGGCCAAACGGAAAGCTGAATGAATAAACATAGATTCGGAATCGTTGCAGATGCTCTAGAAGAGAAGTCAGTTGATGTAAAGCTCTTACTAAACAATTCTGAGTAAACTAATTGTCTTCATATCGTCACCAGTTCTTTCCCGATCATTTCAAAAGATTTGTGAAGTTCCATCATTTTCTGAATTCATATTCCGTCCGAGGCGATAGTTTATTTGATTTTGCCTACATGATTTTCTCGTCATGCACAGCTGAAAGCAAAACCTTTTACTTACTCATCTGTTATCGGGAACGATGACCAAAATGTAGCATTCGTTATTATAGACAATTTTGTGTTACAACAAAAGAAGTAATAGATTTCGTATGAAACAAGAAACGAAACATTTCAAGCAAACGAAGCATCAGAACAAACATATCGCGATACGTCTGCCGTTTCTGAAATGTTTATTATTCCACAAAAGCCTCTAAAACCCTCAGAAAGCATTGATGTTCTATGTAATTTAAATAATTTTACGGAGCTTGATTAGTATTTAGTAATTAAGAAAGAAATGAACGTTTTCATAGAAATCTGATTTTGTACTTCTGGATCGTAGTTCGGGCCACCATATTGGACTGTTAACGTAGCACGTAGCGCGGTATTTGAAATCGTAGGTCGTACTTTATACAATGAGATCAGCCACTGCTAGAGTCTCACCGATGGTTTTACACAAAGTCTGTCAATCATCGCTTCACTTCATCGTTGGATGGTGATGTTGTTCGATAGTACTCGTTCTGCTCGGCATGATCCATCTGAGCACAACTTTAACTTTGAATCCAACTCACTCGCTGACATTCGAGGGCTTTGTAAAAAAGGGGAAAAAGTCGATTTCATTTAATTTTTCCACGTTTTTTTTTCATTTTTCGAGTGCTAGACCTCACATTTTGCACATTTAGTCACATTGCTATTTTTTCCATTTATTTTTATGAAAATTCAAACGGTTCAAAAAGCACATTCTCCGTTGTTCTGACAACTACAACAAAACGGGCTCTGCGAGCTGACATCAACCATCTTTGTCCACAATTTCTCATCAGTTTTTTCGTTTGTCGTATAAAGTTGAGGTTATGTTGTCTATGGCCGTTTTTTACTTCAATTTTCTCGGTGAACTGGACGTAAAATTAAAAAACTTCATGTTTTCGTCGCACACAAAATGTTATTGAGTGCTTCGGCAAAACAATTCACTTTTACGAGTTGAATTTGATATTAAAATCACAATTTTATACGGAGACAAACTTTTTCCTGTCAACTATTCAGTGTTGTCAGTGTCATAGTGATCGTGTTACATAAACATTTTCCGCCGCAACTTTGAACTTACAGTCTATAAAATCTATAATTTATCCCGAGACGAATTTTAAGACGAATTACTCTGTCAGAGCTTATTTACATTTCTGTTTTTTTCGAAAATGTCTCCTGTGGCGAAGATCCATTTTGTCTTCGTTTTTCTCTGGATTCTACATCACCAGACCATGAAAATAAGCTATCAAAGCACAAAATTGGTCAACCATTTTTACCAAAAACGTTTCAATTAGATTCGAAAAAATCTGACAAAGTGAACCTTGAGGCTGTGTCAACGGCGTAAAAAAATTTCTTTTTCAACACGATTTCACTTATAACTTTTGTAGAAGAGCTAGGAGAGTCTATTAAAAATAAGGAAAGATCAAAGAATTATTAACGGTAAGCCCTACAACGACAGGTATGGCGATGATAGAGAAAACTCTAAAACTTTCAGAAAATGGGTCGGTGCAAGTTTATATTTGAGATTTGCGGATTTTGAGATCTCAGAGGATAAGTAAACTTTCGTATCCGGTGTCGCCCTCGAATAAAATAAAAGATCAAAATCGATGCACCCTAATAACTAATGATTCTCATCTACTGAGTATTTGTTGGTTGTGTTTCTTCGCCGGTATGATGAATAGTTTGGCTGGTGATTTCGTGGCAATTAACGAAAGCAGCCAGACTTTCTTTCGACAGTTTTGACAGCTCTTAAGAATTTGTTCCTCTCATAAGACTCTTGATCTGATATTCTGGGTGCCTCAACTCTTTCGTGGATCAAGAATTTAAAAAAACATTGTACTTTTCAAGACGATGCTTCTTCGAGTAAATTCAGTGGAGCTCAGCTCACCCTTAAAATTTGGTCTAGCTACGGTTCTGCTTACAGTCAAGCGAAAATGAGACTAGTGGATGAACATAAGAGCAAAAAGAAAAGAGAAAGAAAAAACACCCAGCGACAAGTTAAATATTGAAATTTTCATATTTATTAATTTTAAATAGTTAAAACCTAAAAATCTTATTATGTTTATAGTCAGTGTGGCTATTTTTTTTTATAATGTTTTTTCATCATCATCATCATCATCATCATTTTGAATTATCATAATTAAAGCGCATGTACATTTATTATACTACAAAGTGAACAGTAACGAATGATTCATGTTTGCCTTTTTATTCTCCTTCTCCTTCTTCTCCATCTTCTGCGTTTTGCTATTTTCAATTTTATATACTTTTACCTTCCTTCGATTTAATTTATTTTTGTTTTCTCTTAATAATTCATTCAAAAAATTTTTTTTGTTTTTTATTTTTCATTTACCTTGTGTATAAGTGTAAATAATGTTCTGTTTAAAGACTTTTTGTTTTACTGATTATACTTTTAATTTTATGATTGATATAAAATGCTTACGTTATTATGCTCCATAATCTTCTCACCACATCCTGCCCCTCCCCACATTCTCTCTCTCTCTTTACTTCCTTTCATAATTTTTTCATCATCATTTTTTTCTACATTTACCAACCCTAATCTCTCCTCTCCTCCCGCCCCTTCCATTTTCCCATTTTTGTTTTGTTTATTTAAATTTATGTTTCACGTTTAATGTTTGTTTTTTGTGTGTGTGTATGGATGTGTGTGTGTGTGTTTCCTCCCATCATTTATAATAATATTCCAAAAAGAAGTCTATTTTTACATGCTAGTCTCATAATAAATAAATTCATTTTGTACTGAAATGTATTTAGATTTAAAATTTATTGCAATTAATCGTTTATTCGACTGTTCGGTGCAATCAATCAACGATTGCTTTAATACTTTTGCTGAATGCAAGGAATTATCAAAATATTCAGCACATTCTTGATCGACGTCGTCTGATTTTAAAATTTTATTCACTAAATTCTTTGAAAATTATCAGCTTGCCACTTCCGTGACAGAAACGGATTGACTAGTTAACAGATGATCAGGAATTGGCACCGGCTGAGATCGAGCTGACTGCTTTTTCTGCGAACGAGAATTGCATTTTTCATTTACAAACAAACCAACCATTGGTAGACCCGCGCGCATATGAGCCGCCCGTCATAAGGGCTCAGAGTTTGAAGCCTTTGCCAGACTGTTCTATTGGCCAGAACAGAAAATATTTGTTCTACGACGACTGTATGTATTTCAGCTCTAGGACGACCCTAACGAGGATGGCCCAATGACGAATGTAGGTTTTGGCAAGTTGAAAATTTAGCTTGTCCCGCACAACCTAAATTAAATGTTTCGACTGCATCATAATTGAGGAACGGGTTGGCTCAGTACCACTGGCCTTTCAACCAAAAATCCACCCAATCGCGGTGAGTGTAAATTCAATGAAGCATTTCTCTTCAGTGCACCAAAAGAAACATCTCTAAGCGTACCCAAGCTTCATGGTCCGGGTAGTCGATGTGCTCTCAACGAATCTTACACGATAAAATGACATGAATGACGCGACCCATTCACAATGAATTCAGTGTCTGAATGTAACTTTAATCTGAGATACAATTTGAGCACCAAACGAAATCGTACAGCTGAAAAGACACCAGCAACTTTTCGTGCAAATCGGATTACAATAGAAATCGCAGCATAATTGTCCACAGCAGCAAGCCAAAACTGCTTGTGTATTCTCGGCTTGAGGGCTGTTCATAAATGACGTCACATTATTTTAGAAACTTCACCCTTTCCCTCGTTACGAAACAGTAATCCGAATTCGTAAGAACTGTCACGTTTTCTTGAACTCCCCACCACTTAGCAGCGTGACGTCATCTATGAACTGTAAACTTGTGTGGTGCGGAATTTACGTTGAGCATATGGTTCACTTACCAACCTGCATTAGTCAGCGTGGTGTTTTAAGGCTAAATACCCTCTATCGCCCTTCTAAAAGGCTGAAGAAGAAGATACGACGATTCATCATTGGAATTTAAATTTGTTCATTTTGGCAACAGTTTAGATTTTGTACAATCAACCGCTTAGATGTACACTGTGGCTACCGTCGTTAGGGCCGCCCTAGAGCTCAAATACAAAAGTGGCAGAACAAAGATTTTCGTGCTGGTCAATAGAATAGATTAGTATAGTTCTGCAAACAGGGCGTTTATAAGGGACTGATATGCGTGCCGTGCTGTCGGTCTATTCCCTTAAGAAAGCAAACAGCAAACACCAATCTTACCTTTCGCCGGAATGGAAAGCAGCCCGGTTTCTCAACAACTGGTTGTGCGGTAATTAATAGATCAGGGGTGGGACATTCATCAATTCCAAAGACATTCAATTCACGAAAGCATTCCGTTTCTACCATTTCATTTTGCCAGGATATCGACACGGATCCGGTGTTGAATTTTGTGTAGAAATTCTCATCCGAAGCGTCTAAATTCACACCTTTTACCGTTGAGAATTGTTCAATATCCAAAACATCTTTTGCGTAGACAGCATGCGGCTAATTTTTGGAATATTCGATCATCAGTTCAGGGGTAACCTTAACTTCAACATAACGAGAAAATACTCACATCCGGCACAAACGGTGGATCCACCATACCAGCTTCGAGTCTCTTCCAATTAATGCAATTGAAAAATTGATGCAGTTTCACTTCTCTGGCTCCGAATCGACCATTTCTACAGCCTAGGCGAGTTTTTACAGTCTTTGATAAGAGTTGTTGGCACAATGACTTAGCTTCGTCACTGAATTTATGGGAATATTTCTCGAGCTCCTCCTAAAATTCACACATTTCCAATTGAAATCTTCAACCCACCAGCAATCAAAGCAATCAAAACACCAACCTTGACTCGACGGTCCACTTCTTCACGTTTAACTTTCTCTTTTCGTAACCGAAATGGGGCCTGTCCTTCAATCATTTCATAAATTAAACAACCAAAACTGAACCAATCCGGTGAAAATGAATATTTCTCGTTGTCGATCACTTCCGGTGCCATGTAACCTGTTCAACATACTCTTTTGAAGCAAACTGTTCCATTCAAAATAATGGTTAAACCGAACTTACCGACAGTACCGACACGACCGCGTACCATATCACCATCGGGAATTTCGACTGCCAGTCCAAGATCTGATATTCTCACATGTCCGTGATCGTCAAGCAGCAAATTCTCTGGTTTACAATCCCGATACACAATACCCTGTTGATGTAAATGCTCTAAGCCGCACACAACCTCAGCAGCATAAAATCGTGCTCTGGCCAGCTCGAATCCCGGCTCACCACCCATATTGTAAATATGAAATTTCAGATCTCCACCTGGACAATTTGTTTGTTGAATTGAGAAAATTGTTTTCAATTTTTCATTGACTCATTGAATTGTTATACCGTTCATTATAGTCAGAACCAGACACAATGCATCCTTTGTTTCGTATGCATAGGCCAAGTTCACTACGAATCGTGAATTTATTTTCTGCAGAATTAGTTTCTCAATCAAGACCATGGATTCTCCTTTTCGTTTCTTGATGCGCTTCTTTTCCAGCTTCTTGCATGCATACATTTTACCAGTCGCTCGTACCTATTCCATTACAAAGAAATTCGAAATGAAAAATAAGTAAAACTCCGAACAATGAAAATTCAAATAATGAACACTGGGAGGTGTGAATACAAATAAAAGGGGAGATGATGACTATGCACTAAATAGAAAGCTCAAAAGTAATTCTCATACAAAAGAATCGGAACATTTTCACGCTGCACGAATCGGTTCTATTTAGCTTCGTTTAACGAGAGTATGAGGAAGAGATTTCCTTTCTTTGTTGTCGACAAGAATAATAAAAATTGCCATCTCGTTGAAATGTTGTCTGGATTCCCATCACCGCTGATACATTTATTCGGTTAACTTAATAGTGGGCTTCGGGGGTAGTCTTTTGTCCGGATAAATTTAATTGCCAGCTGACGGGAATCCAAGCACTATAAAAATTTCAAGACACAAGATTTAATTCGGATTTTTTTATTAACCAACTAAAACGACCTACATTGAGCATTGCTAAGCAGCGTTTTTCACTCTTGTTTTCAATAGACGACCTTACGCACGCAAGGCACCTTTCTAGAAACCTCAAATAGCTTTACAAAATTTTAAAGAACCAAATCGGACATGGGAGTTCCATTACACTGTTTTATGACGATGTGAATGTACACTGTTCGATTTCGATCTCTCTAATTTTGTAAACAAGTACTGTGCAGTTGGTAGAAAGCTGCCTCGCCGAGGTGCAGAAAAACTTGACAACTGATGGAACCTTTTATCGCTGAAATGACACTTACGAAGTGTAGTTAACTACACAAGGGAATGTGTTCGATGTTATACAATTCGTAGTTTTCACAACTGTAGTGTCTGCGGTGCTAGTAATCAAGTGTTACGTAAGTAGCCACAATTTTACGGCACTAATTCCGACTTTTTTTCATCAAATTCGACTCAAGCCTAACTACATTTAAATTCATCTCCTTCGTAGACAAAGTAGCGATAATCAACAAACGAACGAATGGATGAATGCAACAATGAGACAGTGGCAACAGTGAAATGTTAAAAAAGTTTCAAGATCGTAAGGTCTATTCTGTCCATGAATATTTCATAATTGAAAACAGATAACGGCAACCAAAATCGTATCGTTGTTTGCTTCAGCTATTTTAGCAGCTGACTATCCACCGACACACTGGCTAAAATAAAATGTAGTTTTACCACTAGAAGTGTGCTGTAAGCGGTTTGTTTGTACAAGTGAATCAGATCTGGTAGCGTTTAGCGTTTAGCGAGAGCGATGATAAGTCAAACTTAACTGGTCTCAAACGGACAACTGGCGCTTTGTTTACATATACAAACTAAATTTGTTTGTAATTTCTCGCATCTCACTTAACTCACTTTAGATGAAACACCTGGTAAACAGTTAGGACAAATCGCGTCATAAATGTGGTTGACATTGGCTGTAACGAAGTCATTGTCTGAGAAAATTTAATTTTCACCATAATTCGACAATTCTTCCACATAGCGTCCCATTTCTGCATTCAATTCATTCAAATTACAGTGCAAAATCTATATGTCTGAGTGAACCTTTGACCAATTCTCGTATGACGACAAGACTGTGTTAGTGTTTGAAGAATAGAGTCGCAATTACTCTGGTAACTAACTTGCTCTCCATACGCAAGTTAGTTGCTGACGGATTTATGGAGAATACCTTGAGCATCGTAATTCGACATTTTAGACTTAGGTCAAACTTGCGTTCGAAACAAACCAGATTGGGTCATCGTCAGAACCCAACGGCACAATTTTCTAGCGTCCAACACCGACATTTTTGTCTCGAGACGTCGAGACTGAAATGCGTCACTGGCAATTCTTTATATTCAATGCAAAAACTGTTCAACGGCTCAAACACCATATCGATCCTGCCGGCTATTTTATGTTTACGTTTAAATAAGAAATTTTATCTTTGTCACTGGTTATTCAATACTTAGGTCAACCGTTTTCCCTTTTCTCATCCCAATAATTTTTCCGCTATAACAAATCAAAAGATCAAAACAAATTTCATTTTAAATGTGAAATGCGCAAATGCTTCCATTTACCTGGCATGCACACACTTCGCCAAAACCACCTTTACCCAGCACTCTGTACATGCGAAATGTTTTGTAAGTAATTGGTTGTCCTTCGAGCCACTTCCATTGCAAATACCTTGAGTTGATGATTTTTTTGGGAAAGAAGAAAAGAATTAGCCGAATAACGACATCATCAGGATTGGGATTGGAATACGGTAATTGAGTGCGCTAGTCATCATTAGGTAGATGTTTAAATTGTCACAAATGGAATTCCATTATCATTTCAAAGACATTGACTTTGCGGAAAAATACTGTCATCTAAGAATCAAGTGCATCGATTGTATGAAATCCAATTAGCGTGTAATTGCATGCTAATTGTGACAATCCATGCTCGTCATTCATAGACGAGTAAGGTCGCCGTGATTAAGTCAAGAATGTCATACAGCAAAAATGTGTGAGAGACACAATTCTTCAATTAAACGGAAGGGGCCGTTCATAAATGACGTCACGCTATTTTAGAAACTTTTCGACTCCTCTCGTCAAAAAGGTCACAGCTGACCGTCACGTTTTTCTTTTGAACCCCTCTCTTTTGAACCTAACAGCGTAACGTCATTTAAGAACTGTCCCTAATATGGAATTTGAATAGCATTGCACATACAATCAACCGAACAAAGACAAGCGCAACTCTAATTGTTGTTCAATCAAAACTGTTTTACTGCCTACCCCATGCGAAAGTTGAACTTTGCATGGCAATGTGTCTCCTGCGAAAATGATCCATTTCATGGTGGAACATATTCGGTCCATTTCTCATAAATTTGTATGTGAAATTCAACTTTCAGCATGTGGCAGGCAGCAAGCCACACTACATTGGATGGTGCTACGTAATTTATGAATTCGAAAAGAATTTTGCGACAAAAGCCAACTCACATATGTGTCTTTTTGAGCAACAATTTGGTGAAAGACAGTTACCGAAGCATGTTGCTCAAGGACAGACTTATCAGTTTCTTTTTATCACAAAATGGTTCCCTCATGTTCACAGCATTCAATGCGAACTACACTTAAAGCTCAAAGAATCGTGTCGGCTATATAACGGAAAAGAAAATTTACCTGTGAAAGTACATGGACACCTCAAATTCACTAAATGGTTCACCAGCTAAAAATGACTTAACCGCTGTCGTGCACGGTTCAAACAGTTCTTTACATCCGTCTGTAACAATATGAAAACAACAACATATAAAATATGGTCTGCAAAAATGTCAGAAATGAAATGAAATTCTTACGTGTAATTTTCTCTCGAACCTTCGATATCAGATCATCATTCAGAACATCCAGCACAAGTTCGTCCTTTTCACCACTTAAATTACATTTACTGATTGTATTTTCATTATTGGCAGTTGTGTCGGTTGAATTGTCCAAAACTTCCGGTTCACCATTTTCACTATCTTCATCGAAAAAATCGATGCCTAGAAATCGTTTACCAATGTCTCGTCCAATTTTCAAACGGTTCTCATCATACTCAATTTCATATCTAGGGTGCAGCAACGAAATGAGGATGAAAACAAATTGTTTTAATTTTTATACTTTTGTTCGTTTTGAAAAGATAGCTATTTCGCTAACATATGCATAAATGGAAGCTTTGCGCAATGGATGTGAAAATTGGCAACCAGAGGCGAAGCCGAGGTTGACAACACATCGTTTGTGCAAAATTCCAGTTTAGGCTCAAGTTATCAGCCAGATATCATGTACAGTAGTGGGATCGTCGTTTTTCCAAACGTCACTTTTGCGCACTAGTGCGCAAAAAGTATGAAAATCCACTCACGCACTCCTCTGATCGCACTACCGTACATAAAAATATATGTTTTCGATTCTCACCTAGTTACATTATCCAAGAACGCAATGTATCTGTGATAAATTGGCTTCTTATTTTCGCAGAATAATCTAAATAATATTCGACCTATCGGCTGCTGATCTATAACGTAACCGTAGGTAACATCTGGAACATGAATAAAAAAAAGAATTTTTTTTAATGAAAATTAATTGAAAGCTTTTAAGCAGAGTGTGTTGTAACGATATGGTGTACATGACAGCCGAGAGTGTAACACAGTATTGTGTTGTGTATGCGTGTGTGGCTGTGTGTGCATGTTTTATTAATAATATTATTTTTACTCAAAAGTTCAGAGCGTAATCAAAACACTATTGAGCCATAATCATAATATGAAACATCATAATAAACTCCTTGTTTATATTTATTTTTATTAAAGCGAATGTTTTGAATGATCTACATTTATATTAATAATTTCCTAATGGTCATCACGCAAACAACAACCATCGTCGTGTATATTGTACGTCGTCGTCGTATACACAACACACATAAAACCAACGCCATACAATGTTTTGCACATTATATTTTGAGTACGGGAATATAACATTTTCTTGTTGTCGTGCGTTTTATTTCTATTCCATACAAATGAGTATTTTAGTGTTTTCGGTAGGAGGCCGTAAACAGTAAACAGTATGACGGATTCGGAAAGGAAGCGGATAATGGTTTTTTTAAGGTTTTTGGTCAAGTTGTCTCGTTGATTGTCTCGTCAAATTTGATGTCATTAGACAGAAATTGTAACGTATCGACACTGTCAAATTTCATCGGACAGTAGAAGTGAAATGGAATGATTGCGTCACGTTATCCATCATTCAGAAAATGTTTGTGAAATTCTCTGAATAATTTTTCTACACTCCTCCTCAACTTTGTGTACGGCTCTACAGCGATAAGCAATGCATAAAGAATGTATGACCTTCGTACTAGTGAACTCAAAGTTTATCTATTCAACACAACGCAACTAAAAAGGTTTTTTGAGTGCGTTTTAGTCCATTGAGTTGCCGATTACTCTTGTGTCCGTTGGCATTTATAATTCAACTTCAATGTTCACCAAAAATAATCATTTTCGCGTTACTTTTGGTCATTTTTGAGCTTTTTTGTCAATTTCAGAGGGTCTAAAATTCTGAGCGTAACGTCACCTTAAGGAATCGGTTCTCGACATTCCACGTTTAATAGGTATGTCGACCTGAAGGACTAGATTTTTGTTTTTAGAGATTTTTTTTTGTTCTTAAAGTCTTGTTTAGGCACTGTAATATACGGAACATGAAACAATTTTACACTGTAGACCTTCACTGTCGCTGCTTCTACCAAGACATGAACACATTTAACGAGCAAATGCCAGCGGGATACTCCTTACAGTTCACATTGAATTCTCATACAATTTATGACATAACATGCGTAATTGATTGAAAATAAAAAAAAGATTCAGCCTCCATCTCACTACTACTCTCCGGCGTAGAAACAACTTGCAAACATTTGGTGGACGATAAAGATTGTTGGCGATTCTGAGTTAACGATTTTTTTTTTGCAAGGGACCGTTCGTAAATGACGTCATGTTGTTAGGGGGGAGAGGAGTTCAAGGAAACGAGACGGTCCTTACAAATTACGGTACATTTTGACACTTTTTGCGTGACGAAGGGTGGAGAGGTGGTTGAAAAATCTTTAAATTGAGTGACGTTCATTTATGAACGGCACCTAAAAACTGAATGGCCAATTGATTATGACAGCGATATTGTGAATTGGACTCTTTCAAACTCGAAAGTATGGGCACTAATGTGGTGAATACATTCTTAATTGAAGACAAACTGTGTATGTTATGCATACTCAAGTTACTCACATCTCATATTTCGAATGATATAATTCGACCAGAAACAATTACTGTCTATAACCAGTCCAATATTTGCGAGTTGTATGCTGGTGAATCGGCGTAAGGCTAAATCTTTCTAGAACCGTAAGGGTAAAGAAGTACGTGGGTGGCTTTCCCTCTTACGTTTCTAACACGTCAAATTTGAATCCCTGAGTAAGGGACAAACCTTCTGTGGTCACTCCCAGTTGCCAAATCAGCAATAACAAAATGTCAACACATCCGTTATCAAGATAACTTGAGTTCAATGTTCGAAAGTCAGCAAAATCGGTCGAACCAATCCAGATATATGGTCGAATTAGAGCTATTTTGGAGATTTGGTTGAAGTTTCTCGCATATTTGTGTTTGGTTTTTCTTTGCCGTGAATTATTTGATTCAAGCGCGGAAAAGGCAAACAAATTGATGCTGTGAACCTGAGACGAAGTAAAATCATTTTGTTTTCAATGAATTTTTAACCTGATGATGGATCGAAACGTGATCCGAAATATTGCAAGAGAAGAACAAGGAGTTTTAATTTATACCGCAAATAACAGAGATCCAAGTCCCAAAGTCTCTCGCATATATCACTGGCGGCAGTATTGTTGGTAGTTGGTACAAAATGAAATTTGATAAATGGCGCAAATTAGAGGTATTGACTACATCGAAAGTTAGAGCTCATAGAGTGAGTTGATTTTATCTGATTTTCATGATTCGAATGGTAATGACAATCGTAAAGCAGTATAATACTGCTTTCGACTATCTAAGAAAACAGCCGCCATCTTCAATTTCAGTGTTTCTTGCCCACATCGAGTACATTGCATCTGATTTTAGGTTTTTTTTTAGATTTTAATTTTCAAATTAGACTTTGTACGGGTCTTTTGAAATTACTGTGGGCAATTTTAACAAGGGCTGAGTTTAAATCGATAGATTTAAACATTCAGAGTAACCGTCTTTAATGTATAGCTACCTATACTATGCGTCGTACACGCTACTCGTATGGATCCACCTTATGTCTTATTTTCAGTCAACTAACGTATGCTATGATGAGCTGTATGAAATACAATGTGAAGTCTAAGGAGTATCCCGCTGTTATTAGTATACAGATGAACGCTGATGGAGAAAATGTTTTCTTTCCGCAATACGTACACAGAAACTCAGAAAATTTCCCGTTTTACATAGCAATTACGAAGAGTTCTTAAATTTCCCGAGAGGGATGATCCTGTGATCCCGCATTATTTCACGACAAAAGTTGGTTCATTCTGTATCGGCATGCCATGTTAAGCTAAAACATCGCATAGCTTTCGAGAGCTTTGAGATGCTTTTGGATTTCATGGATCTCCTGTCTTGATCAACGTTCTCATAATTTATTAATTTTTGTTAAGCATCGAACAAATGTCACAATTGGAAAAGTGTAACTTTTCAGTGGAATGCGAAAAGAGCTTTAAGCTCTTCAAAAACAGAAGATAAAACTGCGATAATGATCAACGTTTAGAGTGCAATACAAAACTACAAAAGTTGAATATTGTACTCGACCCGTTGTTGCCTGAATTATATTTGTTTGGATTATCATGAAGAAATTTGAATATGAAAAAAGAAAGATTGAATGATCCTCAGCCACTAAATATAAAGACACTCAATGCTCAATCAATTGAAATCTCTGACACGCCATGATTCTTAGCGAACATTACGTCAAAGCGTCATACATTACGTGTAATGTTCGATTCGTAATAAAAAGCCGATATGTTAATTACACAAGAACCGTGGAACATTGGATTTTTATTTGATTTAACCTCTTGTGTAACATCAAGAAGCAAAACAACAGCAACAACAAAAACAGAAAAAAAACATTCAAGTTTTCTGTTTATAATTTAATAGATTTGTGTGCCCCGATCAATTAATTTTATTTTATTGACATGGCAGAAAGCTAGCGCGATTCAACGTTCATAATGAATGTTACATACATTTTAGCGAACCTAATTAAATATTCAATTTGTTTTTCGGTTCAAGAGAACGGTTTCCATAGTGCACACACGCTACAAAGATTAACTTGACAAGTGAACGCAAATTCCAATTAAAAACCTTTTTATTGGTTGATATACAGAAGCAAGAGAGAAGATGATGATGAAGAAGGAACAAGAAAAAATTTTGAATATTACCTTGCCGACGACGTGCGTGTTTTAGATCCAGGACCAAAAAACCGAAAAATCCACGAAATTTAATTCAAAACGAATGATGACAAAGACACACAAGACTGATGTATAGCATGGCATAGTACATGCACTGGGAAAGTTTTCCCGAGGAAATCGAATCTGATTTGACTTTGTGTTTTTTTTTGTTCATATTGCAGAAAGAAGACGAATTTTTTTCTGTCGTTTCATTTTGTTTTTCAGCTCTATAAAAGCTATGGCATAATAGAGCGTCAGTAGAACGATTTTAACCTTTTAAATCAAAGTGAAGTTTATTCAATTATTATGACGTGACAAGGACAAGAGTGCGGTTGATCGCACAGCAAGATAACATTTTAAAGAGTTTGTCATAAATTCACATAATGTACATGGATCGGGTACGGGTATATATCAAACTATGTTATATATTTGTGGGTACTCCGTATTCCCAGGTCTTATAATCGAATTAAAAAATTTCTTTTTTTTTTGCTTTTAATTGGATGCAAATTTATGCTTCAACTGAGTAGAAAATACTTTTTAATCTGCTACCCAAAATAATATTCATCCGCGCGATAAGTACCAATATGGCTCAGTGGTTTTTTGCATTTAATTTATGGGATTTTTTCATGCGACGAAGTGCATTCTAACGAAATTATTACGAGCAAAATCATGTTTATCGTCGCGGTGGATTTTTCTTTTAATTTCAAATGTTAGTGCTAGCAATTTGAAAAACATTTTACAGATCGAGAGCTCTTGTATACCCTGCTGAGGTTTCGATTTGAAATCTATTGAGTGGTTTGTGGTAACGTTCTCGAAACACGGGAAACATCCCCCAGTCTGTTACTGTCTTAAATAGTTCCATAAATGACGTTCCTTATTTTTCTGAATGTGTGAACCCAACTTCCCCCCTATCCACTATTTCTTAACAGCCATAACATCCCATCCATAAATCCCGCTCACACATTTTACAGGTTCTCACCCCTTGTCCGCACTTTTCCTATACCTTATAATACGCAAGTCATATTTTCATTGTACTCCCTCCACCCTCCAAAGACGACGGGATTCATGGATGATCTCTAACTGTATTTACTCCCAGGGCATTTCTTAAGGGAATTCAATTCACGAAATTCCCAGGGCCTACGGTGTCTCATCTTTTTAAAGAGAGCTGCAAAAATTGATAGAAAAGTTAGGGAATTTTTGTGAATTTAATTCCCATAAAGAGGCCCCTTCTTTGGCCAGGTCCTCCTCTCCTCTTACATATGACGTAATTCAGCCTCCAAAATCGTATTTCTGGACTGTACATAATCGCTGGATGATATTATCGTGCCCGACCATAATAAATTGTTGGGTTCTGACATTCATCACAGGAATTCCCGTAGAGTCAACATCAATCGAATTTCATCAGACATTTGCCAGGTCACTTATTCACAAATTTCATAGAATCGTCCAGTTACAAATTCCAGTACTTTATTTTATAGACTAATCAGGTTGGTACCGAAGACACGACATGTCTAGTGGTTCCCTTAGGATACATTCGTCATGGGGTACATCTATAACTTCATTTTGAAACCGTTTCGGTTAGGTTATATTCTGAGCAGACTTTGATTCAAACAGAAAATATAAAAACATAATTCAGCTGACGTCAAAGTTTAACGTCAACTATCTTACAAAAAGTAAAGTTGCATCTCCAGTATGTTCGATGGAGACGTGTGGACAAAGTTGTCATTTGTGAATGGTCCCTTAAGCCTACCGTGGTTATGGTACCAACAACACTTATGGAACACAGGCTCATGAGGTATTGATGCGTACATGGCCTCTGAATCTACTACTGATTATTGCTTCTGCACAGTCGGAGTCAGGCATTTTTGTATTGACTCTATTCGAGGCCTTATGCATGTAGAACTCACCTATTTTGTCTTTTAAATGCAAGCATTGTGATATGTGTGGAAACTGCAAAATCTTTCGCCATTTTTTGCTTTTCCCTTTGTTGCTATCTGATCCCCCTGTAACGAAAAAGAGAAAAAAAAATTAATTCGAAACATCAATGCCATTAACCGTTATCATTGCTCGAACACCACACTTCATTTTGTGTCTTTTGTGTTCGTCGTCTTTTCGAGCAAACTCATTTGCATTTGAAATTGTATCGATTGGGTTAATTTACTCTTCGCTAAACAATTTAAACCGGCGGTTTGTTCATTAGCATTATGCCTAATGAATGTCGACATCATTATATTTACATTGGGCTCTGGGTAAAATAAATTGTCTCCGTCAATGGATGAGAGTGCAGAGAATGTCTTCAATTTTAAAAATACATCAATCGCTTGTGCACATTGACTATGGCATGTCGATCAAAGAATTCTGTCGCATATTTTTCATTTAGTATTAATGGTGATTGGTTGATCGGAAATAATTGGTTTGCAAATTTTTGTTTTATTGGCGGTAAATAGAGTAGGGCAATATTGACGACTGCATCAACCGAATAAAGTCATTCGATGTCTAGACTTTATTTATAGCCAAAACTACAAAATGTTGTGATTAAAAAGCACTTCAATTTTTCATATTCTGTACAGATTGGACTCTAGAACCACTTCCCCACTAAAATATATTTTGCACTATGGTGCGTCGTCGATGTAATTACTGCTTGTAAACATACGGTTTACGTTTCTATAATGTCCGAGCGTATAAACCTATCTCTATACATTGGCACACCTTGTCATAGTACATTGTATTTATATCCATGCGACCGGCACCAATTTAACACAACACAAAGGCATCGGCTGAACTTCCGCATAATAATAAAAGGAGCAAATTATGAATGATGTTTTAACAAATTGAACGATATCCCTTCGTTAGTCCTAATTACCTGAAACAACGTCAACAAACAAGTTAGTCCTTCCGTTGGTTGTGTTGTTATGTGTGTATTATGCTAAAGGAACAATTTATTTGCACAAACAAAGCAGAGAGATGTTAATCTTAATTTGGTTTGGAAATTGATTGGATATTGTGATGGATTTTCGTTATTCGTTGTTCGACATTGGCATGAAGATAGTTTGTGGGACTTGTACATCCGGCGCAAGATAAAGTTATTCGAGGAACATGGGATGTGTGTATCATGATTTTTATCTGCGAAGAGAAATGAATCAGCTATCGAACAGTATGATTATTACGAAGGATTGTTGATCGGGCGTTATGAATGAACATGACGGAATAACTAGCCGGACGTATGATTCTTACGAAAGGATTGTGACGCGTGTTATGAATGAACTCGAGCATTTCTCGATGAAAGAGCCGCAACATGACGGAATATATTCAGCCGGAAGCCGGAAGTATGATTCTTAGGAGGTATTGTGACGTGCGTTATGAATGAACTCAAGCACATTGAAATGAAAGAGCCGCAACAGGACCGAATATTTGGCATTAAGCAGTGACGCGTTTTCATAGAGACCAATTGGACCATGGTCCAGGGAAATATTGCATGAAATTTCAATGTAAACATTTCTTTGCTGCGAGGTATTTTTATAGGTAGCTTTGATACCCATCGTTTCATAGATGTCTTTTGTTTAAAAAAAAATAGGCGCTAAACTTGAGTGGTCCAAGGCGCTGAGTATGCTAGATGCGGTACTAAGCGGAAGTATGATTTTTAGAAAGAGTTGTGACGCGTGCTATGAATGAACTCAAACATCCATGAATGAAGCCGCAACATGACGGAATATTTAGCCGGAATGTAACCAATCATTTTGGCTTATCAGACCAGACCTTGTATGTGAGTCACTTGATTTCATTGACATTAGCGTAGTGAAGAACGTTACTTCATCGAATGCAATGAACAAAACAATTAAACAAAATGACGTGCGGTGCGGATCCGTATAATATTTTGTGGTCGGTGCTGTAGTAATTTGGTAAATGAACATTAAATGGATTATAGAAGTAAAGTGTCTCGTATGCCATATTGTCAATTTGAATTGAATCGAAAGTGCCTGTTGTGCTGTATTTCCATAAACACCGCTATCTTATCAAATAAACATATCGAATCGAACCGGAATCGTTCATGGATACAATAAAATCTCACCGCAAAAAAAACGAATTGTAAGCCAATTGTTTAGCCTCGGTGAATTGATTTGTTTGATTGAAAAAAAAAAACAAAATGTTTTTTCCATTGTGTTTTTCTGTGGACACATTGATCGTGTCAACCACATTTCGGTTTAATGACTGAAGCGAATTCACCTCTCTCGGATGATCGCGAAAACAATCAACAAAAAGACAAATTGTTTTCACATTGCATCATTACCAACTCCTGAGATTACCAGCTTGGCGGTGTTTTTATCTTTTTTAAATATCACAATTGGATGACGATTAAGAGTTTGTAATTGCGGTGCGTTGAACGCAATGATTTTAAGAAACATGTGAACACAAAAACATGCATTGGTGATCGCTTAAAAAAATCCTAGCAAAACGAAGGTCAATTGTTACACATAAAGAAAACCTCCGACTCTTTCTTTTCTCACTGCTACTTCTTCAGTGGCATCATTTAAATGTTCCAAAAACTCAAATATGCCAAACGAAAGTGTTTTTGTTCATAAGTTCTCTTCCCAAAGAAACTCTTTCTGTTCCAATGTTGTCAAAGCCGGATTCTCCAATAAATAATGCAAATCCAAGTGTTGTACAACGATTTTCACTTTGTTCCACGAATAAATCGGTTTTCTCTCAACATAAAATGAAAATGTTCCAAATCTGTTTCTACCATTCCCTTGATTCCTTTGCGTGACATTTCTTAGAAGGTCAAAATGCTTAAAACCGAGCCAACGTCATTTTCATTTCATTTCGTAGGAGAATTCTCAAGGACCGAACAAACGACTTCTTCGTTTGCGTTTCGTAAAAGGTTGATTTCTAAAGAATCAAACTAACGGTTTTTTTGTTACAATTCGTGAAAGAGCAAGTTCTCTAGGATTGGTGAACAGAAAGCATTTACGTTACATTTCGTAGAAAAATATGTTCATACGGCTCGGGCTCGATTCCCGGACGTGTCAGTTTATCTTTTTCTTGTTCTAGCTATGAACCTCGAAAAATATGTTCCATAGAAACCGCCTGTGAGGGACTCGTCCTCCGAGCTTGTATGTTGAAAGTGTCTCTGTTAAAAATGGACTTCACTTAGAAAAAAAAATTTTTTTTAAAGATTCTTTTGCAAGAAAGAACTGCAGCCTAAAGTTTTACTGCCGCTGGAATTGACCGTTCCTGTTATGAATCACGGTGGTTCAACCACCAATGTCTGGTACGTAGCTCTTGAAAAGAATTCTTCAGTTTGTCAAAGTTGAAAATCTAAATCGGTTGTGTTTTCAAGTAGGCGATGTGAAAATGTCGTGAAAAAATTCATTTTGATAAGTTCGACAGTAGGTTTACGGTTGTGTGTACGCTAGTTCTGCAAAATTAGGGATTACCGAAGAAGGTAAAAAAGTAGTGGAATGTCATCGACATAACTCCAAAACAGACTCACAAGCCGACCAACATCGTGGACTTGTGAGGGCTGGAAGGTCTATTGAAAACGTAGACATGCTTGCATTGCAGGCAACAGGGTACGTGGCCTTAACACAGAATACTTCTCTCTGTCAATGGGGCTTGCCCCAATAGTGAGTTTCATGCCTCTCTGGAGTCGGAACGAAGCGAAAAGCTTTGTGGAACATTCAAATTTTAATTGGGACAATATTTATCGGAAAATCTGGTGTCAAACATTGAAACAACGAAATTTCTCTCTTCAAAAGATTGATTGTTTTGTAAACAAATATCCGCTTTTTCAATGCCACTCAATTGCTTCTTTGTTCTTTCGCGAACCAATTCTAATAGCTAAACGTACGGGACGCATATGACTAGTTTCGCCGTGAATGGTGGTATTGCTTTTGCATTTAAATAAGTTTTATGCTAAGCAAGCGTAAAAGCTCATAAAGAAAATATTCAAATTTTTAGATTATACAAATTAGACTTTTTATTTACTCAAATTGGAATACGCTATCCATTGACAATGCGGTGAACTTATCGTATTTACTTGCGGGCCACCTGCTTGTTGTCAGACGTATGTCATTGGCATGTTAAATAGAATAGTCTGGTCGTTCAATCCGAATCGATATGAGAAGATCGGAATAGAGGCTTAGAAATCACTCCCCATATTATACAGTCTCAGTCTCTGTTACAACGTGTCCAGACGTGTGTGAGACGAAAGAAAAGAAAACAGAAAAAAAACAGTCCGCCATTGGTCAAGACTTCAGCTTCGGATAATTGCTATTCGAAAATGATGGAATGCATAACACTTCTACTACTTCCACTAATTACAACCGGCAATACAACAAACAGAATAGAAATGGAGCATAAAATAACGCAGAGAACGAATTTTATTGAAAGAATTTAGTGCAACGCTACATCGCGTGCAAGTGGCACGTATTTTCCTTTTTGTTTTTCGGTAAAACCCATTACTTTAACACATTTTCAAGACTATAATGCAAAGCAACATGCAAGTAAATAATAATTGGAAAACAAAAGCAGAGAAGACAGTTTGAGCGAAGTGTAAAAAGAAAACATAAAAGATGAGTGTGCACGGAATATGCTAAGAACGTTCGTTGAGTAATATAAAATGAAATGTATAAAGACGGTACAGTCGCTAGTCTTTTGATCGGTGTTTCAAAAGCAGCTCGGTTCCACCTTTGAATATAATAAAACTTCACTTTTTCTTGGAGTGTTGTAGACAAGGCGGTGAAAGGGTGAGCCGGGTTTCATGAAATTGTTTCCATCTTGGGCAGTTTTTTCTTGTCGCACTTGATTTGCACCATCTCGTCTGTACAATTGGAAACGGTCGAAACAGATTTCGTTGTATTACGAGCTGTCTTTCGGGTGTCTACCTCAAATTAAAATGTTTGTTGACTCCAACTTCAGGCTATCTCGCCAGGAATTATTGTTTCATAAGTAAGAACAACTGAACTGATATTTGCGAATACTAATCAGAAGTCGGAACACGACAGGTAACCTAAAGCATTTATGGAATTCTTAAGTAATGTGACGCTTCCACCAGCACTTCTTCTTTAACTTCTATTGAATCCACTACTGGAGACAGGCCTCCCAATATGTGGTATTTAGTCTTAGGACAATACGTTTTTGCGAACCGTGGAGTGGACCACGTCAAAACGTCAGTAAGCCTTTTAGGATAACATTTGGTGTTAATTATATCTCCGCCTAATGTTACACAGAACTTATTGTGAATGGGTCACGTCATTCATGTCAGTAACCTGTGAAGGATTCGTTGCGAGTACCAAACACCCAACACCCAAGCTAGGTACGCTTAGGAACGTTACTTTTATGCTATACATTGAAGAAAAATCCTATACACAATTTGCCCACAGCGAGATTGAACCCAGGTTTTCTGGGTGAAAGGCCAGTACACTATTACTAAGCCAACCCCTTCTTCAAGTCAAGTCGCAGACACTTCTTTAAGAGGCATCGATGCTTTGCTGAGGTTGTAGAGCTTTGATTGAAATCTGCATGAATGCTGACTTTACTCAGAGTAACAACGAAATCTATCGAAAGCATGACCGATAGGCTTTCCAGCGATGCATTGCCCTCAAAGTACCTGATTTGGCAACAACAACAACAACAACAAAAGAAAACAAAATTGCCGGCACAACTGGCAGAACTTTGCATCAAGAACGTCTGACGGTCCTACCTACTAGCACTACGCAAGACAAGTTCGTTGGCAACATGATATATAAGTCTGTGCACTCGAAATTGCAAACAGTAAACTATATTATGGATTTCACGCTTCCAGGCACCACACTTAAATGTTTCTCATCCCCGTATTGTTATTGGGTACTACAATACAGAATTTTCGCTGTAAGATTTTCAGCATTTCATTGTAATTTTAAACTTTGCTATGAATATGTATGGCTGATGTCTGTATACCCTCTGGGGGTGTATGTATTCTGCTGTTTGGTAACATAATATACATAGCTGGAATCGCTGGAAACTGTGTGTACTGTACAAGTGTACATAGCTATGTGTACGTATAAACCAGCAGCTGAAAAATGGTATTATGACCTTTATTTATGTGAATGCTGAAAATGCTCTGTTGCAATTGATTTTAAGGATGGTTTTGATGGAGAATAACAACACACTAACTGAATATTATGTAGCTGAAATT
>JANTFA010148183.1:0-11442 GCA_026413405.1 Phytosciara flavipes | reverse complement strand
ACAACCGATCCGGCACTTCCGGCTCCAACTACGATGAAGTCATATTCTTCGAGACCTACAAGGATTTTGAATATTTAGATCATATCGTAATGTTTACTGTAATTAACTGTAACTAGAAGCTGTTATGATGTTTCCCTTCTTCTAAATTTCATAAATATATAACCGCAGTGTCAATCCGAAAAGTTCATGATTGAGGTGTAGCCGATCACAAACTATAGGGAACCTAATTTTCGGGTGAATGCAAGATTTCTTATGTTGCAGCCGTGACGTTTGTCGTTATGATGTTGGCGGAACTGCATGGTTTAGTATTGAATTTTGGCATGTATTGCAACCTAACAGATTGAACTGATAGGGTTCCTTGAGTTATGTGTAGATTTGCATTAGCTTCGGGAGCATTTACAAATCACGTTTCTTTGAATTTTCGAACCCTCCCCATTTAAACAATAGAAATTTTAGCAGTTCCCTTGTTATTTCCACTGCTGACGAGGTGGTTTATGGAAGTCTCTTTCTCTATGTTTGTATACTTTGAGAGTACAGACATTTTCTATTACTCACAGACTTATCTGGCGCCTATTACGCCAAAAAAGCATCACAGAAAGACGTACGAAATAGACAATCACTACCTAAAATGGGCCTAGCATCATATCTGAATTGTTTTGAGCGGAGTGAAGATAAAGCGATAAGTAAAAACATTTTTCTATCAGCAATATCAACAAATACGTAAACAACGTGTCATAACAACGACGCTCCTATCTCATCCTAAAAGATACATTTACAGAAATCAAACGCTCGCTATATTTAATTGGCCATACAAATACCAAATTAAACCGTGTAATCTACCACCACTCGTTTAAGCCCACGTTTGTACTTCAATTTTGCTGATACGATAATCCACATAAAATGAGAAATTGCATAACTTCAATCAAATTATCACCACAAATTCAATGAAATAGACACCCAAGTTCGGTAGCATTATTGCATTGACCAAAATTATCGCATTTTTTTCTCGTTAGAAAAAGCATATTTGACCCCAGCCAAATTTTTATCAGTAAAATGTGCGATTGCATGTCTGCAACGTGCATTTTATTCATTGGAATATGAAATTTTCTTTACCTTTTTCGATTGCTGTTGGACCATAATCCTTCGGCCACATTTCCGGCGGTGAGATGTTGCATTGAGCCGCTAGAATTGTCTGTATCAATAAGCCGAACAGTTGGTTGGCGGGACCAACGCTCTGTGTGGCACACTGTGATGTCAGCGCTTCCATTTTTTCCCTTCAAAAAGCTAAAAGAAATTGAAAATGTTATTCGTTGATGTTGAAATGAATGAGAAGCTTATCGGTCAAGTACTTCAAACAGTAGCTTACAGCCGGTTATTATTTGAAGGAATAGACAGAGGGAGAGATTGTATCATTTAAATCTCAAAGGAACACTGGAATGAATGAGACGTTGCCAACAAGAGCCGAAGGTGAATTCTGGAATCGAATTCGCTAAAAGAAGTTGAGGACAACCGAACAACGTTTTGTTTATAGTGTGCCGGAAATGAGCGATGGAAAGTCGAGGAAATATCGTCACTTTGTTGCTCGTTCCATACGCACGATAGAGAAAACGTTGTTTCTCACTTATGCTAATTGGCTTTTCTAGTGAATTCTATTCCAGAACTCGTCTCCGGCTCGTGCTGGAAGCGTCTCGTTCGCTAAAAAAGCCTCTTACGAACCACATTTCCTTTTGTTAATGGAAATTAATCGCCAACACAATTTCTAGAATATTACGTTAGTCAAATAGAAGTTCAAGACAAAAATGTCTGAAACTTGCCAGCTCTATTCTACGTTATGTTCTGAATAGTAAATCGGTCAAATGAGGCGCCAATGTACATCGAACATAACAATTCATTTGACACGTCGAATAAAGTGGAAAGACAACCTCGGCACAAACGTATAATTTCGATAGAAATGTATTCCAAGGTCTAATGCAATTTATGGGAGAAAAATTCTGATGTGCCAATTATATAATTCCAGTGTCAATTAAAAGAATTTAAAAAAAACTGTAGAAAAGTGAGCTTCGTTTGTCAATAACAATTTTAATTGTACGTTAATCAGATCGGATTACACGTGGCCGTTACTGTTCACATCCAATAAGAAATTAATAAAATCACTTCGCACCTTTTAATCAATTTTTTCCACTTAAGCTCATCCACTCAAGACTCCGTCTTACTCTCAACTATATGAAATTATCAAATGTACTGCCTTTTTAAAACAAAAAGAAATCTGTTTTTGCACACACATGTGTGCACCAGATACGATTAATTTTATTATCTTAAATTTGAAGAATAATTTTTTCTTCTTCTAAGTTTAAATAAAGTCAACACAACACGCACTAATCTTATCAAAATATTGTTTATCCAGACCGATGAAGTAAATGGACTTTTGTGTATTAAACGGAGATGAATATTTGGTGGTGTTTTGTTACAATGTTGGCATTTTCGCAACCAACCTTTTTATTGGATTTAGACTTATTTTTAGATGCAATTCTTTTGTTTCTTCTTTACTTCGCGTATAAATCATTAGCAAGAACATCATTATCAATGTCAACAGAAATTTTCATTGTTGTTCTTTATGGCATGGATATTTTATCATTCTGAGGTGAACTGCTGAATCTTGGGTTCAATGGACTAATGATACTAGAATGACTCTTTCACCTGCTGAAAGGCTCGTCACTTTCGAATTAATTTACAATTTCAGTGGTTGGGAATCGTAGAAATAACAATAATTTGTACAATCAATGCAGAAGACATTTTTCGTGTCAATTATCAATGTTACAACTCAGACTGTTAAGCTTTTGAATTTCAAACACAACGCTTCTGAATTTCAAACGTTATGAGCGCTTTCTATTTGGGCTTACACTTTAGCCTTTCAAAAGCGGCTGACGTATTTCGATTATATTCGGCAAATCTACTATTTCGTTTGTTAAAAGTATTCTGTTTTGTTCGATTTTCGATCTTTTACTTCATTTTTTACAACATATTGCTTTCGTATATAAAGGAATGCTATGCGAGTCAATCCGGCTATATCGATCATCATCATTGTCGATAACAGATGATTACCACGGTAGTTAGAGCCTATAGAGTTTGCCTAATTTTAGCTACTCGGCCGTACAGTGAAGGTAGAGTTTTTTTGTCGAAATCTCTCCTTATGTTTTTCCTTAAAATTTTATTTTTATCATCTCTTTTACTATCGTGTGTGGGATACGATTAATGGTCATTACATAAATACAAAGATGAAAATAAATATCATTGGGTGAACATATCAATGGTCTCAGAGAGACTCATCAAAGAAAAAGCAAATTAAGGCGAACTCAAAAATGACTAGGCAACTATAAAACTAAACAACAACCAGTAAATATCATAAACAGGAAACATCACAGCGGCAGCAATTAAAAGCACATCAGTTGAGAAAAACATAAGACTGGTCAATGTCTTTCATGAAATCAGTCTTGACCTTGGCTTTAGAAGACTTCATGCACTTCAAATGTCGCAGGTCACCACATAATTTGTTGTATTCTGTCGCTGCTTTAAAGCGGAATAATTGTCAGGACAATACAGTTAGTTCGCATGACGAGTGCTATGTGAATGGATCCCATGGTTGAACCGGATGTCGAAATTTTTCTTAGTAGGCTAATTGACAATTTTGTGGGAATTTAGGGATAAAAGCCAACATACAGCTGTGTTTTTGAGTAACTAGTTTCCGTGTATATCCCGAAGGAAGTCGAGGTATGTTACTAAAGTTTAAAAAAAACAGTTATCGAAACAAGTTGCCAAAAAAAGAAACAAGTGAAATGTATCCGAATTCATGAATTACTTAGCAGCATCCGATGCAACCTGGCTTACTACTTGCCACTTGCAAAAGTTGAATTTCACCTGAAAATTCCTAATAAATGAACCGAAAATTTTCCACCATCTAACGGATCATTTTTGCAGATTGTTCCTTTGGGCCATGAAAGTCTTTACTCTTGAGATTCGTTCACAAGCCTACAATTTTGGCAGGGAGACTAAGCGTTGAAACCCTTTTTATGTCAATGTAGGAACCATACCCTGGAAATCTACAGTATTGGAACAAAAATTATGTCTACGTGAAGGCTGATGTGAAAGTGTCAAATAGAAATTACCACAGTCATACCACTGTTCCACTCTCTGGTGATGAGGCGTATAATGAAAATAAATATTCAATTTCATTTCGCTTATGATTCGCTAGACGTGAACATGTGAAAACGATATAACTACCCTTTTGAGGTGGTTTTTCCTTTTTGCCAATGCCACCATGGTCTGATGAGATGTGGCATTTTTTTAAGGTTTATTAGAAATAAGAAAGGCGTTCCACTTGACTCTCAGATCGAAACAGTCAATGACAGAAACATTCGCTTGACAGAAATGGTTGTAAACTTGACACCAGACTGGTTCTTTGAGTTGTAACGAAAGTTTCTAGAGAAAAGCGGCAGGGTGGTGTCAAGTTGGGAATTTGTATTGTATGAGACGTATCGGATTTTTGGCTACTTGACAAGTTTTATAACTAAAGTTTTTAACTAACTTTGGTATAGTCAATCAAGCATGCGATCACGAGTATGCTTGATGCTTGAACTTCATAGTATTTAGAGATTTTCGATCTTTGGTGTATATTGTTTCCTCTTTTCTCCTTTCAATACGCAGTTACCATTTCTTACGAAGCAAACGGAACTGCTAAATAGTAGTTTCTATTAGATGCTGCGAAAGTAGTGCACTACGATGAGGTAACAGCTGTGTTTGAGCAACAAGTTTCGAAAACTGTATTTTCGGCTAGTGTTGACTTTGTATATCTAAGCCAAAGGCGAGTTAAACAGTTACATTTGTCGAAAAATAGTCACAGAACTTGCTCAAAAACACACACGAGTCAAATAGCGAATATCACGGAGATGTTCTTGAGGTAGTGAGTTATGTAGTCTGGCTTACTGGCTTACTGCTTACATGCGATAGTTGAATTTCACATAAAAATTCACGTAAAATGAAGCGAGAATATTCCACATGTAATGAAACATTTTCGCAAGAGGCATGTGGCTATGTCAACTTTCGCAAAGACAGGTAAAAACATGTACAGAGCGGTAAAAGGTCCACAGAAAATTATATCGCAAATTCCAAAATGTTCAGTGCCATTATTCGCCACAATTTGATGGTATAAATTTGAATTCGCTGTAATTGGTTGTAATTTTTGCTAAAGCTACGCTAGCTGAACATTTCTCTTCTTTTAATAAATTTTTTGTCTTTAATTTGCCATTTTAAATTCCATTTTAATCCGAATGAATTCCAACAAAATTTCTTTTGCCAATTTTATTTGAGTTTGAGAGGAGAAAATTGTTCATTGAAATCAATTAGATTTACGCAACTCTTATGGCCAAAGTTTTTGGCATCTTACAGACGGCACTTAAAAAAAAACGAAAACAAGGACTTGACTTGTATATTAAACAAAGTGTAACTCAATCAGTTTTCGCATTTTGTATTGTTTTTTAACGAGAGTTTTCTAATTTTTTGCAGGTACGTTGAGATTCATTATTTAACAAAACAATGGCTCGTCATTTGGTAAGTCATTTAAACTCAAAGACACACATTGTGTGCACACTTTTCGTCCAACATGAGTTCGTCTTTCATTAATTAGTCTTCTTATTCATGGATTTGAAAGTTTATTATTAAACAGAGAACGAAGCGTTAGAATGGTTTTTGCAACAAACTAAACAAACATCCGATTGTAATGCACTTGTCCACTATCTTCCAATTTATTATTCATGTCTGATAGAAGTTATGCAAACACTCCATTGAGACAATCTTAACCAACTGTAACAATCGAATGTAATCAAGTGAATATTTTTAGTGATAAATGTTCTTTCGATGTAACGTGACTGTATTTACAAACAAATGCACAACATAAAAATTTCAAATAAAAAAACAAAAAAGGAATTCATAAAAGCCGGTCCTCGTAATGCTGTTCAAATGCTGTTCAAACAAACCTGTTTCTTATGTCTGACCGACTGACTGGAGTGAGATTCTTCTTTTAATCAATTTTTTTTTGTATTTTTAATTTAACAAAGAGCAGTGGACGTTCGGAAACTAAATCATTGAGACACTTCCACACTATTATGTTACGAGAACATCCAGCACAAACGATATAGAACCACTAAAAATAGTTTAAAAAATTCTGACTTATTCGAACCCATAACACCGTCGTTAACCCCACCCAATCTATATTCTCACTTATCATCGATATTCTTATACCTACGACGAATTATTCGTTTTTGCTATTATTTGAGTTTATCATTCTCATATTATGTTTCCATTTGTATATCTGGAAACTATCACCATAATATATTCCCGATATGGTCGTATGATCTCGGTCAATGTATTTTTTTTTAGCAAAAATGTTTTACATTTTGGCTGTTTGCGTGTGACCGTAATGAGATACCGATTGTTAAAATCTCGTTTGATTCGTGCTCTGGACTAAATGTACAGTTGATATTCGGTAAAATGGGTGGATAATGTTAGCCTGCATATCATTATGGACCCGATTTGATGTTGTTCTTTTGGCCAGCACGAAAAATATTTGTTTGGTGTACGTCCTATGACAAATAAAACATTTCTTTCGAATTGGCTGATGGAGGAATCGTTTCCATGATCGAGGCAGCACTACCCTTTTGAATAGCCACACCCATGCGCTGTATCAAATATGCCGTTGACCGGCTTGTTGTTCATAAAAGGCACATGTCTTAACCCTACTCAGCAGCGCTGCATATTTCGATCATTCCATTTAAATTAAACCCATCCCTTCCATTCCTGGTTAAAGTTGCAATTTCGAAAATCTCGTACCAAATTTCAAAAGAACACTGAAATCCAAAATGGCGGCTGGCAACCATTTCCTTGTTTCACCAAAAACAGCACTGCAGTTTTACGGTCGACATTACCTTCCAAACCAACAAAAAAGGAGATATTGACAGAAAATTCTACCTTCACTGTACGACCGAGACGCTCGACTTAGGCTCACTCTATGGCTTCTAACTTCCGAACCCATGATACGATCTTACCAAACTCATTTTACCTGGATCGATGTGGTTGTCATCATTTTCATCAACACTGTGCTAGCAATACTGCCGAAAATATATTAGGGAAACCTCGGAAACCCAACCTCGGAAATAGCAAAAGAAAACAAAAAATATTAGCAGAAAAAATCCATTTACTACAACAACACAAACAAGCCTTAGCCGTAGCGTAAATGTTCCTCTTTTATCATATCAGCGGCCTTCTCTGCAATCATTATCGTCGGAGCATTGGTATTGCCTGACACAATGTATGGCATAATGCTTGCATCAACCACTCTTAGATTATGAACGCCATACACTCGCAGACGTGGATCGACCACGGCCATTCTATCGCTGCTCGGGCCCATTTTGCACGTACCAACGGGATGATAAATTGTTTGCGAATAGTGGCGAGCAATACAACGCCAAAAATCGTCACTCAAATATGGCACCGTTTTGCACGCTTCGATACGTGTGGGTATCAGTGTTGCGTTCAGGGCTTGCATGATTTTCGTTTGAGCAAAGTCGAAACCGAATTTGGATCCTTCGATCTGGAAAAAATGGGTATAAAATCTCGATTCGATAATTGACACGGTAATCTACTCACCAGAATATCTAAATCTCTCGGATGTTCAAAATAGTTGGCGAAAATAGCCGGATGTTCACGTGGATTACGAGAATTCAGAATAATTTTCCCGCGACTCTGTGGTCTCATTAACAACGGAATGACCATGAATGCATCCTTAAAAATAATCGGTTCGTATACATGAGCATAATACTCGAATGACATGCCTGCACCACGTCGACTGAATACACCACCATCTGAACTTTCAGCAAAAGTAGCAAAAAACAGTTGAACATCCGGCCAATCTTCGCGAGGATCTTGAAATTTCGTATTAATAAATCCCATAGCTTCACTGGCTGGCATTGCATACAACGGTCCCTTGTGCTCTCTACTGAACTGTGTCACAGTTTCTAAATTGAATATGTTTGGAATAACAATGCTTAACGACTGATGAGCTATAGGATTCTTAATGATGTAGGTTCCGCCACCAGAAGCGATATGATCTTGTAAATTTTCACCCACACCTGGTGGATGATGAATATTAATAACAAAACTAAAAACAGCTGACACTGGTCGTGAAAAAGTACCTGGCGAATCCGAAACAATTGGAATTCCGTGTTGCATTAGCTCAATAGTGGGTCCGACTCCTGATAACATTAATAATTGTGGTGAATTTATCGCACCAGCCGACAAAATGACTTCCATAGACGCGTGAATAGTGCGACTATCACCTTCCGTTGATAGAACAACTCCGTAAGCAACTTTGGTCTGTGGATTGATTAGGATTTTATCGACGAACGTCTCCAACATGACATGCAAATTCGCTCTATGGGCAGCAGGTCGAATGTATGCTTTGTTCGTACTGCAACGTAATCCTTCGCGTACTGTTCCGTGCGACCGTGCAATTCCAGTTTGAGTGAAGCCATTTAAATCACCGTTCGGATGCAACAACCCCAATTCCCTTGCGGCTGATATGAAAACGTCGAGTAATGCCGTTACGTGACGGAAATGTTCAACGGTCAAATAGCCACTTGTACCATGGAACGGACTGTCTACGATGCTGGGCTCTCGGGCATTTTCTGACTTCTTGAAGTAATGCAAAACATTCCCATAATTCCATCCAGGATTCCCTGTTCCATTTGGTTTTTATTTTGATTTAACTTCATTTCGAATCTCAAAATTACGTTACCTAATTCCGCCCAACGATCGTAATCCTTTCGATTGCCTCTGACATATAGCATAGCATTCAGTACAGAACTTCCTCCCAGAACTTTACCTCTTGGCCAACTGCATTGCTGGTTCTCCATGGCTAAACAGTACGAATCAGACGGTTCCGTTTCATATTCCCAATCCAAATGCGACTTTTGCAGTGACGGATACAGTATCGGTATTTCCGACAAATACGATTCATCGGGACCGGCCTCAATCAACAACACACGCCAGCTACTTATTTCCGTTAATCGGTTCGCCATAACCGCACCCGCTGACCCACCACCAATCACAATAAAATCGTACACATCAAATATCTCGTCAATGCTTCGACCCCTAACACGATTCAGTTTGTCCACAATGTCGGGCCGTTGAAATCGTATCGTTTCATGGAGCATTACTATTAGAAGTAGGCCCGGTCCGTAGGACAATAAAATGCGTACGGTTGAGAACCAGGTATGTAGCGACGACATGACTTTTTTGTCGGTAAAATTTACGCACTCAACAAATCGGAAATTGTTACACACGTTACTGATATACTGGAAAGACTAAAATTATATTGGTGACTGGCTGGTGGATTTTTAGTAAGTTTTCTGTTTACGATTGCAAAATTTTGAAATATTTTTTGATGTTCACGTTGTGGTATTCACAATTTGTTTGATGGCGTTGAAACGAGGGGAATTACATTCCCAAATTCGAATTAATATTTTTGTGAAGGCATCGTCATCTGAGGTACCATTTTACAGTTCGTGTAGCTAAATTACGTATATCGAGCGCCTGAATGTTCGCTTGTTCATAAAGTGGAATTCACAGTAGTTAGTCTGTTGAAATTTCTTTGTTTTCGAATGTACGCTTTTTCTGCAAGTAATCAGCCCCCACTTTAAAAACACATACTTCCAATATTTGTAAACGTTTTTCATTTAAAACTCAGTGCATCGTCTCTTTTGTTTGATTGAATACGTCAATGAGAACCATTCAATGACACTTAGCTAATTCAATTTATTATTATATTGAACCAAATTTTTGGGTGCCATTCACAAATTGCTCACGCTCAAAATTACGAATTTATTCCCTTGCACCTCAAAATGTGTATTTTTAAAATGTATGAATCGTACGCTTCTGTCAGATTCCCCTTCCCCCGTCTAGGACGTGCGTAATTTATGAATGACTCCTCGCGTATTTTCTTGTTCATGACGTTCCATTCCTTCCATAGTGTAAGTGAAAACACACATTTTTGTTAATTCACTGTCTCAGCTTCAAATGAGTTTTGCTATATGTGAGAATAGTTATTTATGACATCGAGTGCAAAGTGTTTTATTAGAGACATCGTGAGTCTAATGAAGAACTTTGCGCCGAGATTCATATAAACCGATGCATCTAATACTTCCCGTTTTCGAACGGAGTTGCATAAAGTCGATTTTTGAAGCACTAGTGCTAAGTTTCACGAGCGAAGCGAGCCCAAAATGTTCGCAATAATCTCCCACTTGTTGACATTGCTTTACCTACATCACAATCGGTCATATTGTCTATCACAAAAAAGCCATTTCGTTATGAGAGGGGAAAAATCAAACTTGAAATAGTAGATTACTATACCAGTGAAGTAATTTGGTATTTCGTATCCAGATGAGTAGAAGTTATTTTACTTATCGAGATAAATATCAAATTATTTCTCGTGTGTAGTATGCTCTTTCAATTTACGAGAGCGAGAGCGATTTAAAGCCTTTTCACTCGTGAGGTAATAACCCCATAGTAAAGTGAAAGAATATTACATAATACCGTGAACACCAGCAGGTGTCTGTATTCTTTTTACAGCCAAGAGGTGATCAGTATCTTCTAGGCCTAGAAGGCTGATTCAATAATCCTCGAAGAAAACTTGAGACTAGTGCTATAAAAATCGACTTCGTGCAACACAGTGCACAATAAATAGTGCGAAAAAGAAGCCTCTTTTGCTATCGCAATGATGAATTTGATTTTTAAGCCACAATTCTGTATTGAGTTAGCATGAAATCGGTTTCTTGTGTAGAAACATTAACCAGGTGCCGCCATTATTTGAATATTTTCATCATATTGAAGAACCGAAGCAATTGCGTTGTGAAATAATTTAATTCTTAAAACTCTTTTTGCATACAATCTGTCAACAAAATCAAATTCTTAGTCTAATTAAAAAACTATTTTGTCATTCCAACGTGACAGTCTTTCGAGTAAGACTTAACACAAAAGCCCAACAACTATCAGTCATCCGTCAATGTAGTTTTAATATCACAAGTATATCATCGTCTCTGATCAGTAGAGACGCATCTCCGAACACGTGCACAGTCAAACGGTAAGTGGATGATTCTACAGACTGTTCCAGTCCAATGTATTATGTTTCACCCAGTAATCCTTTATCATATCGGCTCCTTTTTCTGCAATCATTATCGTCGGAGCATTCGTATTCGCGCCAACCAATTTCGGCATTATACTTGCGTCAATAACACGTAATCCCTTGATTCCATAGACGCGTAACTGTGGATCGACAACTGCTGTTGGATCATAGTACGGACCCATTTTACATGTACCAACGGGATGATAAATTGT
>JANTFA010148172.1:0-11443 GCA_026413405.1 Phytosciara flavipes | reverse complement strand
GCCCTGGGGCTTTCCAAAGTTGCTAACAGTGTTTTTTCCATCTTATTTCATGACTAAGATAACCCCATCATTAGTTTCCCAAAAATGATCTCCTGCAAACAATATGCTTTTTTTGACCAAATGCCCCCTATCTAGTAAAACTAGTTGGAGTAAAATGCCAGCGTCCCCAAAACAATATCTTTGCCGGCAAGCCGTGTGAAAGCTTTGTCCACCAAACTAACTACCACAGACTCGAACCAACTCAATCAGCTGTGTTTTGTATACATGTTTGACAATCGCTGTTTTTTTCTGCCACAGTTGGGAATCAAACTATCAGCACTGGCAACTTCAATCGTTTAGTGGAAAGCTGACAAGGTAACCACTACGCGATTGAGTTGTTATTATAACGATATTTTGTACTTTAATCAATAAACGTAACAGGATTCAATAATGAAACGGCAAAACTGTTTACAATTTCCAAACAATTTTCATGAAATATTCAACGCCTGATCTAATCGAATCATCAGTAAAAATATACGTTCGATAGGTCCAAATAGCTGCAGCCACAGGTCTACTTGCAACGCACTACAAATTGAAACGTGTAAATTCGATTTGGTACCAAAAAATTGACGTAATATTCAACGCAAAACCGTTTTCGTGTAATTGCATCGTAATCGATCGACTTATTTACCAAAAGCGTAATTATACCGAATCGATTAGAGAAATGTCTGTGCGATTTATTAATAAAATAGGAAGGAAGTGTTCGTTATGGGTTTGTATGTTTTTCTTATCGACAAAGTCAATATTTTATATCTCTTTGATATTCGTTTGATTGAATTTATAAAAATGTATTATGTAGTTCTTCCGGTGCGGCGGTAGTAGAGAATATAGTATGGACACGCGCCGAATTGTAAACATTGCCGTTGAGGTAAAATAAATAGGAATATTATGTTGTCTCCACAACGTGATGCGGAGTACTTGGGTGTACGAAATCGTGATGATTTGTCGAATAAACAATTTGGAAAAGTAATATTAGACGTATATTCGAGTAGAGCTGACGACAGCAGATATCAAAATGTGCCACATGTCCCTTGGCATCACAAAGTTGGATCACATCAACAGTGAACATATACGAGGCACGTTGAACATAAAAGAAACTATCGTCGACAAAGTCAAAAACGAAAGAAACGAATGGTTTGCTAAAGTCTACTCCCACGATGAAAGCAATGTGTCGATAGACATCCTTAAAGTGAGTAAAAGGGGAAGACCAAAGGACAGTTGGGCCAAATGCAACAGCGACAAAAGCGATTCGGGCTAACACAAGAAGAGAAGGAGAAAATTGCGAATGCGAGACCCGTCAATGAGAAACGCATACCGGCCATGAAATAAATTGAATATTAAATATTTAAACGCTGACCCTAAAAGTCAAAATGACTAAAAAATCATGAAAATTTTTGTAAATATTCGTCGTAGACATGAAAGTACAGGAATACAGAATGCCCATGTACGTAATGTATTAAACACGAGCTATTAAACCGCTTCGTGGCGCTTGAAAATCCGAATACTCAAGGCATAGTGCCAATCAACCGGACGACCACCGGCGCTCATTTATGGCCGACAGACAGTGTAAGGACAACATTCATCAGATTTATGTTCTGATTGTCACATTGTAGCTCGTTAGTTTAGTGGTATCTATACCAACAAATACAGTCGATATTCCCATATCTCTTTCATGAAGCTTTTACCAAAAGCGAAGAAGATTTCATTTAAAGAGAAATACAGTTTCTAACATTTCTAAGAAGAACATCTAATAGTTCTGTTCTAATTCCTCAATGACCTACCTTCTAAACTAAGCGACTGGAGCAAGCAAGCTTGCTAAACAATAATGTTCATTCATGTCGTCCGAACCGAACCGAATTTCACCAGGTGCATCGAAACACATTAATGAGCAACCATAAAATTACTTTTTCGATCAAATTGAACTCGTTATACACAGACGATTCTTTCAAAGTTCCACTAGTTTATACCACCAGTTTGAACAAACTTTTTGTTCCGAAAAAAGGAAAGTATCGCAAACAGTAGTGCAAGAAAAAGAAGAGGAAGAAAAGAAAAATGTTACAATTTTATAAGCGAGCGATGCAACATTTATTTTGCTAAGGTATATACAAAAGTAAATTTTCACAAAGAGAAGAAAACTACGGAAGAGTGCAATATTTCCGGTCACATTGTTGAAAAGAGACATTTGACTAACGATCGATTTAAAAGATTTTTCTTTTCAATCAGACCTGGTCGTTTTTGCGTTCATTAAAAAAGAATTTTTAACTCAATTGCCGGTTTTGCGTTAGTTGAAGATTGGCAAAGATGTCATGATGGTTGCGTCGACAATATCAATCCGTTTCTAAGAATCTGACATTTTACTTAGAAAACGCGTGCGTCGTGCTAGACCTGAGACGTTAACTTGAAGCCAATACATTTTATGTGTTGTCGCCTGTAGTCTTCAGTCTATAATACTTGAATTTAGTAAGTGAATCCATATAAAATGTTCACAATTACATCGAAATTTCGACACCTCCCCCTTCCTTCTGCATGTTATATAGTATGTCACACTTGGTGTAATTCTGCACTGGGAAACACAGTTAGAGCATAAATGCCCGGTATTTGGGTTTCGTTTCACAGTTATACTCTAACCGGATCTTACCCATATCACCTCTCTGTAAATAGTGGGTCCTTAAAGCTGAAACTCAGACTTATTTTTAAAAGCAATATGGATATCAGTCTGAAACGTAAAGTGTTTGACACATGTGTCCTTCCAGTGTTAACGTATGGAGCGAAAACGTTACCGTTACTAAAACGGCTAGATAAACGTAGTGACTGTAATTTCAGCTTAAATCATGATCATAAGACTAATGTATGCTGTCCATAACAGTAATTTATGCACCAAGTTGAGGAGTGGGGTAGTTGTTTTTGTCACCAGGTGTGATGTTATCAAGCCGAAGACTGGTTAGAAATCTTGCTCGATTAGCATTGGGCTTCGGTGTCAGAGGTTCGAGGTCTGTTCAGGGCACCACTTTTATTTACGAGTAATGGTTCAAAAAGAGTGACAAATAGTATGTATGAAAACCCATTTTGTCACTAGTTTTGTAAAATATGGAGAACAGAGCAAAAAAAGACCACTCAAGCGTCATCCAAATAATGCATCAAAAAGTCCACTTTTCGCAGCACCGTTGCAGAAAATGTGTTATTTCCACGCCTAGCTATGCACGTTCCAAAACCCACCATGTCACACGAGCGTCACAATGTGCCTGAGATGCAACGTATTTTAAATATTTGCCATACTTTCCAGAATCCAATTTATCGGTTTCTAGTAAAACGAGTCTCGAGCACAATATTTTCGTATAAATGTGATTACAAGTCCAAGAGCATGCAATCATTTCTTAAAGTTGCCAAACGAAACTTCAATAGAAACGATAAAACAAAAGCCACAGTGTTCCACAGACGAGCAAGTGACACCACAACAAAAATTCGCCATAAATTTGCTGTTTGGCTGTGGAAATATATTTAGTGGAATTGCTACTTTTTGTGTGCTGCTGCTTCTTCTTCTGCTTCTCGTCTTTATGAATTGTTCGATAGCTCACAGCAAGGCAGAATATATAATGTAAGGAGCTTGTCGGGAATGCTATTCGAAAATTGCTGCAGAAAAATGAGACTTTACTTTTCGAATGAAATTCCAGATGAGAATATACAATCTGCATGTCTAGTTTACCTACGATTTTCTTCTTTCGTAAAAGCAAAATAAGAGATGCGAATTGAGAAAAAAAAATTTAGAAGAGAAAACGAAAATGGTAAACTTTTATTTATTTCAATTTTGTTCGAATCTATGGTAAACTATTCAAATAACTGCAATGAAAATACCAAATACACGTTACGTAATGCCACAACCCGCAAACATTGTTGATGACATTGTGTTTTACTTTATCATCATTTAGCAAGTGAATTAATATCCGCAATTTATCAAATGCTAGAAGCTATTAAGTTTTCGATTTTTGCATCTGATTGAACAATACTAAAACTTTCTCCGTTCGCATTTATGATGATTGAAATGTTACATATTCCATCGTATATGGAAGCTTAGCGTCATTCAATGTTCTATGCATGGAATTAGGATGGATCGGCATTGGTACACTGTCAAGACTACCTGCTGGATTGATTGCACCTGCAGGATAAAATGAGTGAGATTTTTTTCCCACCATTTTGTTGTGAGTGTAAGAACTTAAATTTTGATAGGACTTCCACGATGTGATTTCCAAATTTTTAGTCTGTTAATTACAGCTAAATTCGGTTGAAAAACAAGTAAAGCACGGAACGCAGTTACTCCGTTTGTGGTTCCGTTTAGATACTGCGCATGCTCAGAGAGGGGTGCGCAAGCGCATTTTCAATACGGAGACGTAAACGGAGGAACTGCGTTCCTTGCTTAATACGTCTCTTATTTCTCCTACTTCTCTCATTTCTCCGTAACGAGAACATGGAGAAATGAGAGAAAAAAACAAATGTGAGAAATAAGAAACATTCCAAAATTAAGCACTGACAACCATGGATTACATTCAAATGTCTCCGATCAGACTGTTCAACCATATCAAATAGTGGTAACCAACTAGTAGTAGTTCTTCTTGATCGGTCGATAAATTGAGTAATAACAACACTCCAACCATATCAAAGTTTCAGCCGTAGCTGAGTAAAGATCTTCTTTGTGACAGTAAGCGGTTAAAAAACTGCTCACAAAGGCGGAGCGAGTAAAAAGTCGATTGCACTAAATGGCATTTTCTCCAAAATCGAGACTTAGGTTATTCAAAATCATCAGTAAAGTCAATATGTGTGAAATACGCCGGGACATAAATTCAGATACTGCTGAAGATCTAAGATTATGCTGATGTTGGCGTGCAGACATAAGAACTAAATTTTCGACCATATTAAAGCAGTCCTTCTTTACGAAAAACTAATCGAAAATAGCTCAGTTCATCGCACAAAAGTAGCCCACATTTTGGCGGAATTCCTTATACCAGTCCGACACACTCAAAATTCATTCTATCACACCACACTTCGTAGCTTCGTGTCAGTTTTAATTGATCTATGGAATATACAGTGTGCCAGACCAAACGATCCACCCTACATTCATGTCTGAATACAGAGAATATTTTAATCGCGGTAATTAACTCAAAATATACTCGAGCTGGCAGTACGGATATAATAATAAACAAAAACGAATGCGAGTGTATGAAGTCACACACGAAATTTTTTTCTGTGTGTTTCTTTTCTTACTTTTATATCCTTTTATTACTGATACACAAAATCCACTACATTACCATAATATTATTGCCTGAACATCGTAAAGTCATGCAGTGCGAAAAATAAATAAGAGGAAAATATAAAAGAGAAAAATATTTATTTTGATCACCACCTTTTCCAGCCCTACTCCTCCTCCCCGCACCACACCCTCCCATCACAATGTTTCGTCTACATGTGTGTGCCACACACTACTGCTCTCATCTCTGGTGGTGCTTTTGAAAATAAATAATTTATAATAATTCTCAATGCATATCCTTTTTGCCAGTGTGTATTTGTATTTTCATTCGATAAAAAAACCTTTTAGAGAAGAGAGAGAGAGAGATAGAGCAAAAAAATCCTTCATCCATATCATTGAAGCTTCGAGCCAAGTTAAAGGGATGATAAACGGAATTCATAGTCTATTGGGTAAATTACAATAATAACATTTCCTTTTGTTTTATTCTTTTAAATTACCTTTGCTTGTGCAGGGAAATTCTTTTCTTTTTCTCTCTATCTCTCTCTTCTTCGTTATTATGTTGTCAATTAGGGTATTACTTGTTGGATTTTGTGAAAGATTGTTAAGAGTGAAGATTTTCTTTCGTTCTTCTTTCTGGTGTACACAGTCTAATCATTTTTATTTGGATTGGGTCTAATTAACTCAACTTCATTCTAGATGATGCTCCAATCCCGTTTTTTCTTAGAAATTGTGGTCCTGCCTTACACTTATCCGTTTTGGGGGTTATGCAATAGTGATGCATACATTTTTTCAGTGCTGTCAGCGGACTTAAAATAACTCGACAAAATGCATTCTATTCAACAAGATCAAGAATGGTAATCCAATGCCACAAGCCTTTCTTCTGCCATTCTACAAAAGCAATGGGGACTCAAGAAAATGCACAAATTACAGAGCAATCAAGCTGCTATCCCACACAATGAAGATCTGGGAAAGAGTGATCAACAACCGCTTGTTGAAGATTGTACTACCAAAGATTCATTCACACTGGTGCATTTATCCCTGGCAATCAACAGCCGATGCTATACAGGTCATGCGAATACTAGTAGAGAAGTTCAGAGACGCAGCGAAGGATGTTCACATGATTTTCATCGATCTGGAAAAAGCTTTTGATCGAATACCACGTGACTCGATCTGGACCGCACTACGCAGTCATGGAGTACCAGCGCAATATGTGCAAATCATAATGGACATGTACAAAGAGGTAACGACTAAGATTAGATGCACAGGGCAGTATACCATTCAATGATCCACAAGCCCCTTCGCCAGACATAATGATCGATGGAAAGGTCATGCCGAAATGTACAAGCTTCAAGTAACTATTATTGAAAGTTTGAAAAATGGACGAGCGGAGCGCGTGAAAGAAATGTTTTCATCACCTGTCTTTTGATAGGTTAATTGCTGACAAAAGACGAGGAAAACGTATGAAAAGACTCAGATGTAAACTCGATAATCTCATGGTGGGTGCAAAAAACGTCTCAGGGTGGTCCCAAAGCCTGGGCCCCAGACACATCTACCAGTACCTAGACACAGGTCCGGAAGATATTTTGAAATTCATTTGGATATATTCTAATTATTTCCACACCAAGAGAAAGTAAATATAATCTAAAAAAAAACGGTTTCCATTTCAGCCGCTTTTTTCTGTGAATGTGTGTATGTGTGTGTGTCATCCACCAACGTTCATCTTCATTGCCCTTTCGCATATACATCTATGTATTACTACACTTTGGTCCATCCGAATCATTTAATTTATGTTTAACCGCCTCATTCACAGAAATATTTATTCGCCAGCATAGAGGTTGCTTAGTTAGAATTCTCAGTGCATAAATGTACATTCATTTGACGATAAGTACCACTCGACAGTACAGAATTTACATACCTTAAACATAGACAGAGAGATGGTGTGTGTGTGTGTAGAACGGTATACGATATAGCTAGGAATAAAACGGCTGTATATGAAGCAGCTTTTCCATTATAACCCCGAACAGAGGCTACACCATCATATATATATCCCAGAGAGATAATTAAAAACAACAATTCAAAATTACATAACAACAGTCGAATGGGTTATGTGCCTTTGTTTTTGGGGATGATTATTCAATGTTACGCCTGTGCTTTTCCAGAAACGCCGCACATTTGTACACGGCGTTTGCTATATGTGTACAAGCAGAACTACAAGCCCATACGTATACCAAAAATACCCAGCATAGAGATGCGAAATTGCTGAACCCCAAGTACAAGTTATACATCCATCGGAGTTGTGTAGAGAAAACCATCATCCGAATTGTAACAGGAAAAACTTATTGTGAAAGTTAGGAAATAACAGAAAGGAATTTAACAATACAAAGAACAATGATACACAAGGGAAGCTATGTTCTATTTAACGTTTTCAAAATTTTTTTTTCTTTTTTTTCCGTTCTCCTCTCATTCTTGCTGTTCGTTCTTCGCCTTCTTCTTGAGGTTTTTCGTCTCGTTTTCCTTTTTTTCCCATAGAACTTAAATTGTTCTATGTGTGACGCAACGATATTAAATATTTGCATGTTTATTGTAAAACAACTTTACACCCGACGACGACGACGACTCTGTGCAATGAACGGCAAGTGACTGTAAGTGGCAATTGCTTTAGAATTTGTTAAGTGAAATTGTTTTTCGCTAAAATTTTGACCTCTTTTTATTCACTAAAGGAAATGGATAGTAGACCGAGATCCCGCGACCAATTTTGACCCTCATACGGGACCGTTTCGAAACATGAATCAAAGGCCACTCTTTCACTTGCTTGACAAAATGCTTCTCTTTAACATGAAGGAAAGTATAAAACGTATACTGACAATTTTCACTGCAAATTGTGGAGTGCCTAACAAAATGAAAACCTCAACATGTCCCCAGCAACTGACAAAACTCGATGAGAACTGACTACTCCATCATAATTTTCGAGTTTTCAGGCAGTCATAAAGATTAGCACTTGGAATTGGGAATTAGCTAATTTTGACGTTTTTCGATCAAAATTTCGTCAGGCAGCAGTCAGTTCTCATCGAATTTTGTCAGATACTTTGTTTTCCGTTCCTTTGGGCTCAGTCCTTTCGATTAGAACATATATGGCGTCGGGCCCACATCACGACAAAAATTAGTGTCTTTCGGAGCTCGGTTCGAAACCACGACAAAAAGCTGCCGTTTGAGAATTTTGAAATTGTCAGGCTAGCCTTCCTGGATTTAAAAAAAGTCAGTTGAACAATTTTTTGTCGAGCAGGTCAAAGGCCGGCCTTCGGTTCATGTTTGGAAACCGTCCCGTACGAGGGTCAAAAATGGTCGCAGGCTCTCGGTCTGTAGATGTTTGCTGCTGGTATTTTTTTGGTTAATGTGATGCGTGCAACCAATTCTAAATTCATCTACTTAATTGAATTTTTTTTTGCCATGGTCGCGGAAAATAAAAGAAGTGGAAAACGAACAGACATTTTATTTGCAAAGAATCAACAGCACAAAGGGAATGTGAAATATTAGGAGAATTTTTTCTGTTTTTATTTGCATGACAATTAGATAATTGGGCCCGGTCAGGTTCAGGGTTCTGTTTATCAAAATTGAACTTGAAAAACTAACTTCGGTCTGAAATAAATTTTTTCTTTTTTTTCAACTAAACTTTTGAAATGGTCGACCTGTGTTATCACTTTCAATCATTCCTTTTCGTAGCCTGTTAAAGACGACTATACATCTGGTATCGATAAAGAAGACGAAAAATAAATAAAATTTTTCGATTGATTTGGTTTTATGTACCAAAATGCATGCTCAACGAATCGAATTAAAAGATTCGAAATCAGTATTTTGAAAAATCTTCGTTCAAAAGAAGTAGTAGACCCTGTTGGAATGCTTGCTGTCTGAGACAGATTAATTCTAACTCCAATTTTACGACTTCGACTCATAACTTAACATGTATTATGATGTAGGGCCCTTGAAGTCTTCGGTGGCACGGGCTCACATATCTTTCGCGAGTAAAACTCATTCAAATTTCATGAATTCTGTTTCATTTTAAAGGTAAATTGAGTCCGAATTGTATCAAAAGATTGATTCGGGGCCTTGAACTAGACTAGCGCAGCGTATAAAATTGAGTTGGATTTAGAATAACGGCTTCACAATGACTTTCGCAATTCTCCTTTAAGCAAATTTCGATACATAAAGTTCAGTAAAAGAATACAAAACACTGAATTTTTGCATGAAAGTACTTCCCTCATTCGTCGCTCATCTCCGTCACATGATAGAAAAGATGGTCTTCCCAACTTATGTGCAGAGATTTTTTTAGCAAAATTGATCCCAGAACTCGTCTTCGGCTCGTGCTGGAAACCTATCATTAATTTACTGAACAGTATTTTAGCTTGAGCTAGGAAAAATACCACTTTTTCTGTTGAAAATTGATTTTAAATAAGAATCCTATGAAGACAATCCAAACAAATATCCTACTAAATCATCGTCGTACATGTACCCACGTTCGACCGAAACTTGCTTAACATCATAATTATGAATGAGCACTCAGCATTCGAGATATGAACCATGAGATAAATGAGTATTTTACTAACTGATGTCATTATTCTAAGCAAACAATATTGAATCAGATTAAGCAAGCATTTAGCATGCCACCTCGAACACTTCTCATGAATCAAAAATTGGTGCAAAAACACAACAGCGTTCATTTGTCGATGCACCAAACCGAATTACAGCGGAGAATGTTATAAATTACAATTACAATCAATTCATTATATCGATGTATCCAATGACATTATAAATTTATCAGGTCTTCGACTAGAAACAAGATAAAAGCGACCCGAGCAGCAAAATAAAATCAGATGATACTCTTCAGGATTGTCGTACCCAAACACACACATTGTCTTTGCTATGGTAAATTTTTAATTAATGTAGACTGCAGCGTAAACAAAATGGCCACAAAATATATAAATTCATTACGGTGATACAATCAAAATATAAACGTCGATGGGAAAATTAACTGAACGGTTTGTTAAGGATGATTCTATCTGGCGGCAAATTGCAGTGGTTTGTGGTTAGACTGTTAAACACGATTTTAGAGATCGGGTATTTTTTATCGAATGTCGATTTTGTTGTTGAATGAAAGTGGTGGAATGTCGAGGGATACCGTCAGCTTCCTTAGGTGACTGTCAGTTTAATCGCTCTTTTGTGTAACATGAACATTTTTGAGTCCGTGGTTTTTCTCTCAATACAACTTTTGCAGAATTTTAAAAATTCTGTAGAGTTGAACATGAGGAAATCATTTGTGATAAAAGGAAACTCACAAGTCTGCTTTCAAGCAACAAGCTTCGGTAACTGTCTTTTCGACAATAGTATACAGTTTGTATATCCGAGCCAGAGGGGAGGTTTGTACCTACACTTTGTCGAAAAAAACAGTTTCACCACAGCAAGTTGCTCAAAAACCCACACGTGCGTTTGCTGTTGTCGTAAAACTGTTTCCGAATTGATGAAGTATCCAATGCTGTCTGATTCACTGCCTTCCACACAAGAACTCATGAGAAATAAATGAAAAGTATCAAACGTGTGCTAATTGATCAGTTACTCTTAAAGAGAGCTTAAGGAACCATTCACAAATTACGCACGCTCAAAATTAAGAATACGAATTTTTCACAGATATTTTGACATCAACTGGTCCAGACTAATAATCTTTGGTATATCGCATCGCCATTGTATACGCCATTATGAGAAAATTTTTTTGGTCCTACAGTTATCACTTAACACATCATCGTAGAATCTGTACTATAGAATGTGATTCCAATCAGAGCTAAGGTTTTCCACCGTGTACACCATTCCAACTTTGTTATACTTACGTGCCCCCACTCGTTCCTTCGTTCGTTCAAGGCACTCAAATATCTAAAGTATATTAAAGAGCATAAAAACTAAGGTCGAGTCACCTCTAAGTCCCCTTCAGTCGGTCTTGTGTTCTACCTCACTGTTACAACACCGAACGACAACAATTCCTTTTTTTTTAAATTTTTGTTTTGTGTGAAACACAACAGCGAGAGAGCAACAAAAAAAATCATTCGGAAAACTGCGGCACTCAACACTTTTTCAGTCAGGGCACTTTTTCAGTCAGGGCACTTTTCTAGTAAAGGGACT
>JANTFA010148161.1:0-11443 GCA_026413405.1 Phytosciara flavipes | reverse complement strand
GTAGTTGGTGGAAAAAGCTTGCCGGCAAAAGATGTTGTTGGGAGGCGCTGGCATTCTACCCCTACTAGTTTCACTCCTATGTACATTATACATAGATGGCACTCAACATCGATGTAACTTAGGTTTGTCGCACAGCTTACCACTGACTGGCACAACAACAAAAAACTTTCTCCTCTCCCGTGCAACTCTTTTCAGTGCGTGACTCTTCGAGTATTTTTGACCGAATAAGCTTTTGAAGACTGTAAGAACTCCTGCACCCACTTCTACATATTTCCTCTCCGATGCAATTATCAGTGTTGACCTGCGATCCAAGGCATAAATAAAACTGTAAATCGATATGTTTTTCATTCTCATTTTAGCATAAGGGTCGTTAGTCTGCCATCAGATAATGAGGTCATCATATACTTGGCATGTTTCTCGCAGACTTTGAAACCGAACTTAGCATACTTCTCAATAGTGCTACAGCTACCTAATAGTGGCATCATAAAATCTTAAAATCAATGACGCATTTCTTCAGCCAGAACTTTAAGCATCATTCACTCACTCCACTAATCGAAAACGAATGCTGTATCTCAGCCATGATCGTAATACAATAACTTTATAGACTCAAAAGTATTGTTGAATCTGATTCTATTCAGGAGATTGCAATGCATACAAAGCTTTTCTCTTGAGTGACAAAAAAGAGTCATTGTTGTATGTCCTTCTCTTGATGTTTTTTCTTTAATTTCTTTTGGGCGCATTTGATGGCACAGTTTAATTATTGTTATCATGTTAGACGTTTTAAACTAAGTGGAAGGGTGAATTGGTTAGAAGATTAGTCTGAATTTTCCAGGAAATCACAAACGAATCGTTGTTCCTGAGGTTGTTCCTAACTAATGCTAAAAGACTACTTCTGCGAATTCGCTTCCACAATTCGTACTCACTCTTCAAAAAGTAAAAACTTTTAGCGTACGTGGGGAAGAGTACCATATTCCAGGTGTTTTTCAATAGACTCTCAAAACTCATATGATTTTCAAAAATATCTGCCGCGCCTGCACTCATGTACACACTCACACGTAATACAAAATAATAGAATTAGAGCTTTACCCGTTTTTTTTATTTATTTAAACGCGGTATGACGTACTCAATAGCATGTTCAAGGGTACTCCAGTCCAGATCGTTGTAAATCAGTGAAATTGTTGTTCGTTTTTGTTGTGTATGTTCTAATTGAGCATATAAACACGATTGCCATCGATGTTGATTGCTTTTCACCACGAGTGTGCAGAAATGAAAACTAATAAAGAACAATGATGAATAAAATAAAATGAGTGACGAAGGGATCATATCTATGTCGAGAACGCTGTGGGGGGTGTAAGAAAACCACCCACTGTTTCTATGTCTACGGGTATAATGCTTGAGACGTAATTTTGTACCTACCACATATTATAGTAATTAGAATGAACGCTTGAATGAATGTGGAATAGACATGTGCGCCGATCGAAGAAAATTCGGCGGCGGCTAGTCGAGTGTTCTAGTACTGGCCGCGGTGCGCCGATAGATTTTGTCATAAAGACTAAAAACCAAATTTTAGTAAGTGATTCTCAGGATTATGTCAATAAGTTTTACCATTTGCAATAAATGAGCAAAGATAACCAAATTAAATGCAAAAATGAATGTGAAAAAAGTATTATCAAAGGTCGCCTAGCCGCCATAAACATTTGAAGACACTCGAAAGACAACAGCCCGATTGAGCTTTTTAAGACTTTCGCATACTGAAAATGGCTAGTTCTATAGTGACTAACAAACTTTAAACCAAAATATCTCGAAATTCAATCTTTTCTTAGAGCATGTTTGATTCATTTGAAAGCAAATCGCTAGTATAAGGCTCCATGGAATGGCTATAATTTACCTGCTCGTGGTTTCCATTGAGTCCGAATATCAACTTCAATTCATATTTATTGTCTATGAATCAATTAAGTTTTGTCTCGCATGTCATGCATAGAGTTTCGAAGAATACATTTGACTCAGACTCAGACTTCTCGTGAAGAGTTTAGGCCAGCCTCATTTCCAGAGAGAGGCATCCTGTGTTGCCTGCAAGCATGGCTTAGGTTTCCAATAGTTCTTAGAGCCCTCACAGGCCCATGATGTTGTGGTCAAAGCTCGATTTTCATTAAAAGTCATCTCAGACTTTGCGCGTGTTCTAAATCCGCGAGTTTACAAACCTCGCAAGAAATGGTATTCCAAGTGGTACTGAGAACTTTAGAGCTTTTTTTATTAAGTCCAGCCATCTTACCTAAGTAAGATTCGTACGGAGGCCACCGTTGGGCCCATTATACAGCTGGTGATATTCAAATGTTCCTGCTTATTTCGAATTTACTGATTCTTGTTGTTCCCGACAGATGGAGTTAGTCATTGTCAATTGTCAATTTTTCTGTCAAAGTGACCATCCATGAGATATCACTTTCTATTATTTCTAATATTTTGAAACCTTGCGGTCGATAGAACTCGACGAGCATGAAGCTTTGCAGCCAAGACTAACCATCCCCATGATTAGGAAAAACCATATGGACAATGTCTGTGCCCATGAACCATAGGCTTCAAAGCTAGAGTTCAATGCTTATTACTGGGATCAATGCAGGGCTGGGTCGCGCTATTAGAGCAAAAATCTGTTTTTGTACAATTTGGCTTGTATCTTATAGGCGAGATGTTTTCGTGAAAAATCTTCTGAGAGAAAAAGTTTGGTCATGGGCAATACGATAGCATTTTAATTTGTGTGATTTGGGCGAGAAACAGTAGCGATAATTGCCGAGAAACGACAGTAGCACGACCCAACCCTGGATCCATGTGATGACTAGATAATATGACATGAAAAATTCATTTTATTTTTAAGCTTTCTGATTTTTTTATACCAGTGGCAGCGGCACTTGTCATTCGGCTCAGCCGAGTGTTGCAAGCTGTAACAATTGCTTCATTGTTTGCCGTATATGTGGATGGTTCGGCTTTCATAATCGATTTTCAGGAATCTGGCTACCAGTTTCGATTCTGGACTAATTTGGAGAGAGAATCTCTAGGGCAAACTATTCTAGTGGTTTCACCTGACATTGTATGGATGGCACGTCGATTGTTTTCGATGTATACCTACAATAGCAGTGGTGTGGTTAACTGTCAACGATGCTCCGAGGTAAATCGGTCAAATTTGCCATGTTTAATACGGGGTGAATCAGACGATTTTGTATCGGTTTCGGAATTTTTGGAAACAGTCAAACTCCTTTGCAGCGAGGCTGTGTAAGAATTGTGTCGCATTGTCATCCTGTTTGGCGGTGTGTCTCCGTAACGGTGCTCTAAAGATTCGCCTATTCTCTGAATGCCAAGGTTACTGCCAATCATAGGCTTCAATACCGCTAGCAGTGCTCGATAGTTTGATAAGATAACATCTGATTGTATATGAACGGAAGGTGCGAGCCCGAGTCATATTCCAAATGTGCAACTGTCCCGGTAATCTGATTTTAGGAGTAGAGGAGGTCTTAAAAAGGCTTCCTGAAGGATTTTGATGATGAACGGGCAGTGGAAAGGGCCCCTCCTGAGACCTGTGTGCGTCGATAAGAAATGATCAGCCCTAACTGATGAAATCTAGAATCTACTCGGCTCGGCCACACCGCCGGCGCACATGTCTAATGTGGAACTACACACACCCATTTTTTGCCTAAATGGAAATTTAACCAAAATAGACAGAAAGAAAAATCAGAATAATAAAACGGAATGTACCTAATCACATAGATGAAATATACGGTGGCGCGTGCTTCATTTACAATTACGGTGGAAACGAGTCTGACAGTATAATGTCGACATACACCGTTCCACATTACATAATATTCCGGTGTATGGTACATCATCCATTAATTTCATCAGATTTTGTGGATGAAATTTAAAACCATGAAAAATCAAAGTCAAAAGTTTTAACAACAATAATATTTTAACAATTGAAAACAAATCACCCGAAACATGTTTTGCACCTGGTTTCGGCGAAATTTTTAATATAAATAAATTTCTTTCGATTTATTTTCTCGGAGCTTTTCATATTTTTTGCCGGTTGGGTTGAAAAATTATTTGTACCTTTAATGTTCATATTTTTTAATGCTGGCTGGGCTGGCTGGCACACACATATTTCCTTTTTGCGCTTTTCCATAGAAATGTGTACTGTACACGTGCAATAATAGTAGATTACTATATCAGGGAGGTAACGAGGTATTTCGTATTCAGATGAGTAAAAGTATCCGAGGGCTTTAGCCCGAGGTACGTTTACTCATCGTGATACGAGATATCGAGTTACCTCCCTGATATAGTATGCTATTTTACTTTACGGGCGATGTAAAGGCTTTTCCCTAGGGAGGGAATGGCCACATTACATCCCTAGTAAAGTAAATAAATATAATACCACACGACTGATGCTGTACAGTCAAACATTATATATTGGCATTAGGCAAATTTTTTTTTCTTTTCTGGTGGATCATACTCTCTCTATACGTTATACCCATCTAACCGTTACACACGTTCCTCGTTTTTTTTTTTGCTGTTTCGAGTTATAAATTATATATTTCATCTTCATGTAACAATGTCACGTTCATTGAATTTTGAATAATTTCATCAAACCTGTATTAAAATTAAACCAATTTTTCAAAAAGCACAAAATAATAAAAAAAAATACAAAAAAAGAACGAGAGGAAATTCAGATGCGCCGAAAACATCTTTAAAATTCATAATATTACATGACGTGTATCACCCCCAAGGACTTTTGTGTATGCCTAGCGCCTTGTCGAATAGCATATTACTACAAATATTTTAAGTTCAAAGGGAAATTCTTTCATCGCTGGTTCAGTGGCAAGTGGCTTTTATCGATCTGTTCAACATTTAGCAGGACATTTAAACAGGACCGCATTTTGGTTGTTTAAATTATTGAACTTCATTAGCAGCAGTGTTGAGTGCGTTGGATGCAGAATGTTGACTAATTGAATGGATTAATGGATACCATTCGAAAAAATGTACACAATTGTAACAGTCAAATAATGGGCTTATCATGGTAGATTGAATTGGTTGCAGCGGAATTAATTCGTAGCATGAGTGATCAATTTTGTGGAATGAGCGTAGCTCTCCTCAGTCTGAGTCTGTGAGGATAAACACAGCTTTTTCGAGAAAAAAAAAATGCTTTGTAAAATGTTTGTAGAAAACGAGTGCAGACATCTAATGTGTACGCTGTATTACGTACCGCATGCGGAAGTTTGTCTATGAATACCGAAACTGTAAATATTTTCACAATTGACTTTGACGTGTACTATCGATGTTTTGACGATAGTTTTTCTCAAAGTTGCATTTGTTCAAGTCAGTAAGTTGACTTATCCTGTGACTTCGTATATCGAACATTGCTAGCTTACTCGTAGGAAAATTTGGTATAGCTTTGCATGGACACAACTCATAGCGTTTAAAATGTCAATTTTGAAGTGTTAAAATGTAAACTACGCTGTCCGGAAATATCTCACGTCTCTAATTTATCTATCTATCTAACCGATGAGTTGAAATAGGCAATTCTAACCAGAGCGAAGTTTTAGAGGGCGAGTGCTTGAATTGGAGTTTCCTATTTTCCCAGAGGTAAACATAACGTTTTTCATCGGATTGAATCAGCGTTTTTATCCACGAAACGAACAAATTTATTTGTTACTCCATTCTTCAGAACAAAGTGACAATTCCTCGGACAATCCAGATGAGATATTTTATCAACGCTGTCTATCTCTGCAGAAAAGATAGTTGAGAAAATGGAAATTTCCTCATCTGACCCTCAGACGAAATGTCACGAAACAAAAACAGCAAAGAGATAGTTAACTCCACCTCATAAAACCAAAACAGCAAAGAGAGTGAGCTGGTCTACATCGGCATTTCCTTTGTATACATTATTTCAAAACAAGTCACATACGAGCAAACGATCGTTTTTGCTCCTTGGACTGTTTACCAGTTCAATTGAGAGAGAAAGAGAGATAGAGTTACAAAATTGTGGTTTGTCTCCAAACAGTCTCCAAACGTAGCTTCAAATAAAATATAAAAACTCCATTCAAAGAAAAGTGGACCAAACCTATGTTCAGTCTATCCTCCAACGATTTTTTGATTTATCGTCGACGCGACGATGATACCTACTGTCTTAGCTAATCTCTGAATGTCTATTAAAAACAATGAGTCGCATGCTTAAAAGCACCACGTATCTTGTCTGAAATAGAAATTTCTTTTTTCTTCTATCCCATTAGAGTGTGATGAAGCATAAAATGACCATGTAACTGTTGCCGTCTTCATTTTTTTGCTGTTTACAAGTTAATTTACAGAGCCATTTGAGTATGGTCTTGATAATTTCGAAGTAAAGAATAAAAAGAAAACTTCAACAAAGTAATTAAAGCATCGACCATTAGACGATTGTTGAATCCGATTCTGATTTTTGTTATTTTTTGCTCTTTGTTGTGTTTGTACGTTCAACAATTTTCAGCCATGAACGAAGTATTGATGGCTTTTAGGATTAACATGCCATTACTTGTAACAATTCGAGCTAGACGGTTAGGGCAATGCATTTGGAGATGTCTATACATGCCGAATCAACAATAAAAAGTCTGTATACTGTTACATCGCATAACTTGTAAATCACAATTGACTTTGAAAACGGTTTTCTCCCCTGGAAGGTATTGACAATAGGAACCTACCATGTAAAACTGCGAAAAATAGGCCGAGTAGTACCGGAGGTATTGTCAAGTTAGTGCTTTTTTGAAGGCTACGCCAATTCATGTGAAAAAATTTTCAAAATCGAATAACGAGATCAGAAGTTAGAGTCCATAGAGTGAGCCTAAATCATGCTACTCAGCTGTACAGTGGACATTTTTTGACATTTTTGTCAATATCTCGAGTAAATTTCATCCAATTTCATGAATTTTTTGTTGTTTGAAAGGTTGTGACAACCGTAAAGCGGTAATACTGTTTCCGGTGACTTAAGGAAATGGCCGCCAGACTGAACTGAAGCCACTACTCGACCGGGTGCTTCCGTTCAAAAGCTGGAAGGTTCCAGTGATAGAGTCGGCAAGGGTCGAGAGTTGAAAACAAACGATCTCCGATCTGTGTCTTCACTTCCTCCTTACTGGCTCACAACTCCAATCTAATCTAGGGTTACGTAGGCACTAGTGTTACGTACGCTCTAGGTATGCGGGATCATACGGAATCGCGGCTTCTGCTACGGTCTCTTCTGGTTTATGTCGTTATTGAAGTGATTGATGAAAATTCGTTCACTAATTCAGTTTCAACATTCATCTTGCTATAAAGATGTCACGTCGCTTATTCTCAGCTGTAGCCTAAAACACCGCACCCTGTTTGGTGCAACACAGTCATTAACACGCGCCTAAAGAATGGTAAAATATGTTGCCAGAAATGCTTTGCTGTATATGTATAACTAACAACGCCCAATGTAATCTCACCAAGATTACACAGTCGAGAGAAAAAGAAATTGTCGTAAAATAGAAATAAAATTTAAATTAATAAAACACAATAGAATTTTACATGCAGAATAAATATGATTGTCGAGATATGATTTGCATAATGTCATTTATAATAAAAGGCAACGACGTCGTTGTCGGCTGAATTATTTTAATGCTCTCGAAGGATTTGTGTATTGTAGAGATGCCATTCAAGTGTAGAAATGTTGTTATTTTTTGTATCTCTCTCTAAAAGATTTTGTTTTTTTTCTCGTTTCTTTCAGGAAATAAATTATGATTCGCCTCGTGGTGGCGTCTCTGTCATTACCGAAAAGGGTGAAATCACCACATCCTATCTGCTAATACAAAGAGCGAAAATATCAGATTCGGGAAAGTAAGTGTATTTCGCCACCGAAGCAGTTCCATATTTTTCGTTTGCTTTATTTTCTTCTTTTTGCTTATTCCATAGGTACACTTGTACCCCGAGTCATGCAAATCCACAAACGGTGAATGTTCACGTTTTAAACGGTAAGTGCTCTTTGCATATATTTGAGAATTTAAACAATCACGGTTCGTTGTTTTCACATTACAAACAAATTTGAGTTTATCCTACCACAAATGTGAAACGAAGTGAACGATATTGTTTTTGTGCGGTGTATACCCAGTCAGTCAGGATGTTGTAGATTAAAATCATAATTTCACTGTTGAGATGAACATAAGGATTTTCGTCTGTGTACATCCAAAGTAACGTGGCGTTTACAAAAATCTAACGAATTGAAATAGTGATCTGTGGCCTCTGCAAACTACAATCAAACATGCTGTTCAACAAAAATGGGTCACATCACATAGTCATTTTACGGTCATTACCTTCATTGTGAATATGAAAACATCAAAAGCTTCAGCAAAAGGAAGCTGTATGGAATTACAAAGGGGAATGCAACTAGTCGACATAGTTGACAATTACCTCATACCTCCACATTACCTGTATCTGTTCGTCGTTCTCACTAAACAGGTGTGTATTGGTTTCGAGCCTTAAAAGTGATGACCTTTAACTCCGCTTCTGCCTGACCAGTTTGAACAAAATTCAACCTTGGGTTTTCCATAATCGATTACCAAAATTTGAGCGTTGCAGGTCTTTTGGAAGTGAAGTTGTAGTCAAGGTACGAGTCCTCTGTTTCCAAATACGTCCTTTTGTCGTGAAAACGACGTGTTCATTCGTCATATGAGATGTATGGTTCTTACCAATTTTGTCTGGGTAGTCATAAGTTTTGATCCTGTCACATATGGAGTGATTGTAGACTCGTGTCAAGTGGAACTGACAGTTTAGAAGATGACCCAACTCCTTTGAAGGCTTATAGAACTCGGAATTCCAATGGTCGCGTACGTAATATGGACTTGGAACACAATGTCCACAACACTGTATTACGTAACAATCTCGCACTCAGACTCAACATTCAAGAATCATCACAAGCGAACGAAAAATCAGGCAAATTTTGCATTGACACAACTCTACACAATTTGATTACTCAACTATACCCAAAATATAAAGCAAAACCGAGAAGGGAAAACTTTGACGTCCATTCAATTTGACGCAGCGCCTACCCTTATACTACTTTGGCGACTTTTTTCAAAACCTTATTTTCATTAGTATATTACGTGCAGCATACCACGGTGAGCTTAGTCAAAGTGTCAAGCACTCGGGGTCAAGCAAAAATTTCAGCAAAACTAAAAACCCGGTTCGCCGGCTTCAATTTTTGCATGAGAACAATGCTGGGGATCTCCTTGGAACGGTTATTACTAGATTACCCACGATAGTCCTACATTTCTTCTGGAAATGAAGCCACAAAACAATTTTATTTGTTTGTTGCCCCTCTTAAAATCTACATTGGAAAAACCTCCTTACAACCTGCGACAAAATCTAATTCTTTTCTTGGCTTAAAAAAATAAATTTCACAAAAATGCAGGGAAAAACTTTCTGCATTTCCCGAAATTTTTCGTTTATGAGCGGAAAATTTCCTCATTTCTTTGAAAAGATAAACATTACGACGTTGTGTGCTCGTAAGATGTTATCTTGTGCTCTTTTTCCGTTTAAATGAATTCATAGCACTGCTCCTAGAACGAACTGTCGTACACGAAACGTCAAAACCTCCAAATTTTCATATGCGTGTAAGTGTTCTTGGGTTGAGTGTTTTCACTCACATCAAGTAAACATGAATACTGTCTTTACGAAAGAAGTGCAAGGTATACTTTGATGAGCCTCTGAATATTTCTTATGTTGATGCTAGAAGCAGTGCTATGGTGAAATACGAAGATCTTTTTAAAAATAACGAAAGAAGAATTTGGTTTGGTATTTTAGTAATTTTTGCAGCGTCTTTAAAACTGCCAGCCGGTGAGAGAACAGCAAAACAATTTTCTGCCTGAGTATTATTATGTTTTCATTAAATCTGTAAAGCTAATTGTCGTTTCGTGGAACGAATGACAACATTGAAACATTCCATTCCTTTCAGAATTGTGTATTGTGTGACAACCCGGAATTCCGCGTCACTTTATCAAAGAGAACATTTTATTTAAAAATTTTTTATTAATGGGCTCTGATGTGCTCTGCATGCACGTACATACATATTTGAAACGAGTGTCTTGTATCAAGATGATAACATCCAATAGAAAATCCAGACATTTTTCACACCCTTCTAGTAATTACTTTTCTTGACATAAATTGTTAACCCCATACAAAGGCCATTAAAACTGGCATTCCTTTGTAACATAATCAGAATTCGAAGCTGATGGTGAAGGCAGTGCAAAACTTGAGTAAATCGAATCCGATTTCAATAATTCTTTTCCCTGAAAGGTAGTCAAAATTGTGAGATCGGCACTTTCGGTCGGCCCATGCCTGAGCTAGTGTCCTTTAAGTGTTTTATCGCTTTTTGAAAATATCTACGGGAAAATTCACGTTTGAAGTGTAAATATAGCAGCAAATCATAGATACTGACTATTTGCGATTTTCGACAAAGGGTGCGGCCCGTAACGGAAAAAATCTTAACTGCTTTTTCACAATTTTTGTTTCATTTTAAAGGCAAAAGTAGTCCAGGTAGCTCTATCGGTAGAGCGTCGGACTCACAGCCAATGGTTCACGGGTTCCACTCCCGGCGAGGACATTGTCCATACGGTTTTGGATTAGTCTTGGCTGTAAAGCTTCATGAGCTCAGTCGACTGCAACGTTCAAAATATTAGAAATAATACAAAGTGATATCTCATAGATGGCCACTTTGACAGAAAAATTAACTATTGACAATGACTAACTCCATCTATCGGGAACAACAAGAATCAGTAAATTCGAGATAAGCGGAAACATTTTGAATATCACCAGCTGTACAATGGGCTCAACGGTGGCCTCCGTACGAATTTTACTCCCGTAAGATGGCTGGACTTATTTTAAAAAAAAGGCAAACAGAGTGCGAATTATATTTCGGTTGAAAATGGATTTGGAGACTTGGACCAGACTAAGACCGCTATTTAGGAGTTGATGAGAGTTTTGGGGCTGTACTTCGATGGGAATTTTATAATCGCTTTGTGAGCAATTTCCATAACGAATAGGTTTCATAAACCTTCTTTTGAACTATGTGTGCGGTCACACTAGGGTTGGGTACGTAAGTAATAGAGTTAAGCACGCGCTAGGTATACAGGATCGTCTGTCTGGCTTTCACTGAAGAATATTAAATACATTGCTGTTTATTTCACGGGTGGGAAACGTCGCCTCATGTTTTCGAGTAAAGTTACCTCGTTTTGAGCAAATGAACTTGTAGTAATTCTGCAAATAAAAATTGATGAAGCCTTTGCAATCTCTCGTTTTCACTTAGCGTAAAAAGTTTCTGGATGTACTTATGAGCAGAGTTCATTGAATTTTTAGACCCGTACGAAGTACGAGGGTCTAATGCCTTTACTCTTACGTTTGTAACACGTCGATTCCGACT
>JANTFA010148150.1:1188-11445 GCA_026413405.1 Phytosciara flavipes | reverse complement strand
CATGCAGTGCCATATTTTTATCAACGAGCTCGTATAGATCGGCAAAAGATCAAAAGATCTTATGCAGCAGAAAAAAAAAGAGAATCGCAAGTGCACCACCTAGTTTAATAAACGCAAGAGTCGCAGATCACTTTTGATAATAAATTCAAATCAGATATTACCTGTACGCGCCTATTTTATGTAGTACGTGTGCACTAGGACAAACACGTAAAAGTTGTGTATTACGAGGAAAATGTTACCAGCAAATTAACGGGCGAACAGCGTTACCAATAAAATCCCAATAAAATCCACTAGATTCAGCATGGTAAAAAACACAACACGTCGAACATAAAAAGTATAGCAAAAAAAGCTTGTGGTGTGTGAGAAAGCCTTTCCGTAGGCCACTACACAGACTGTAAATAAGTAAAATTTATGAATATTATGAAGACAAATTTAGCGTTTCCCATGTTAGTGTCGAATGTTGATTTCAAAATGAATCTTGCGGTGAGTAGAATTCATATACATGCGAGAGAGGAATGAAACCAATCTGGTTTCGAACCCATATTATCTGCGTGGGATTGTGTTTGAAACACACGGTTCCAAGCAAAATGCAAAATGTATACACAAATTTGTTCAGTTAATCAATTAATAAATTTCATCGAGAGTACGTGTAAATAGAGACATACACACAGCCACACAAACGGCACAGTCACAGCGTATTTCTACACCAGAAATTTTATTGGTACATACGCAAGCGAATCGCAATATTATGTGAACAGGTAGATGAATGTAGGAATTACTTCAATAAAACTCGGAATAAATCTAATTTATTAACGAGCTCTGGTGCTTTGGATTTTTTTTTCACTTTTTTTCTGCTTCGTTCACCAAGATCAATGAAATAGAAATAAGTCTACTCAATTGAGTGCAAATAAATGTCATGTACACTCGCGGTGTATACGGTGGGCTGTTCGCATCGCTTCTCTGCTGTTTACTTACAAACTAATGGCATTTCAGTGATGTTTGCATTCTGAATATATTACTATTCAGCTCACACATCGACACGTGAATACACAACAGAAATTAGGAAAAGATCGGCAACTGTATGTCTTTGGGGTCGTCATAAATTACTTCACGTCTTTCCAGTGTTGTCATCACAAATAACTCGACAATTTTAGGAGTCAAAATTATGTTCAACTGCCCCTCCCCCCATTACACTCCTTAAATGTGTGGTTGGATATGGAATTGACTCATAAACGAATTTCCCCGTCGAGTTTTGTTAGCAATTTCAATCTGATGGCAGCACTGAAAGAACATGACGGGGTGTAACGTCTATATTTTCTGAATTTTTACGTAAAAATGACTGGATTTAGCACAATCAACATGTCGTCACTAGATAAGTAAATTGCAATTTTGATTACTTCATATTAAATTCGTGATTGGATTAAATCCGTCATCATCGCGCTTTAACCAAAACTCTGATTCATTTCCTTGGGTTTTTTCTTGTCGTATTATTTGCTAAGCTAACTCAAAAGTCGATAAGAATGGAATTACTCAAATGTTGAAATTTTCGAGGAATAAAATTAGGTCAACTTACACCTCCGGGAATTTGGTTTCTTGCTCAAACAATCAGTCACCAAAGTCTGTAAAGAAAAAAAATTCATTTTAGAAATTGTTGGAATTGTTATTTGATTGAAAGTGGGCAGAAATTGGACGGCTAATTTATTTAGCATCTAACCTTGTAAAACGGTAGCTGGTGGCATGGTGAAGTCATTCTTCTATTGTTAGAACAACTTTATGACAACCTGCAAAATCTATTACTTCATTTTGGTTTCAAATTTACGTTTTGCTAGTGCATTATGTTTATTGACATGGTCATTTTAACAGAAAGTGAATAGCAAGATCTGAGCAGCTTAACTGACATAGATTTTTTTTATATAAAAGCTTGTCTATATGAAACCTCCTGTTGACCGCTTTCAATCAAAATTTCACGAAACATTATGGGGTCAACTTAGCTACCGTTCCTGTCAAAATGATTGTTCAATTAATTAATCAAATTACAAAACCAATTTGATAAAAAAAATGATGTCCGCTCATGATGTCCGTGTTGTAGCAGAGAACTGCTGTTGGAAATTCTATCAATCATTTTAGTTTTTCGTTACTTGACTTTTGCAAATCAAAACTTAGATATCTGAGTTATTTATTGGTTGTCAATTTTCAACTAAGCAACTGTCTATTGTCTTTCACCTACTTTGACAAGTAAGAAAGGGACAGCAGTGTTCCTCTACTACTTTTAGATTGTGCGAAGGCTGTTTTAGAGAGTAATACGATAATCTATACTCCGCGATGCTCAAGTCGAATGAAATGGTTTCGTGGATTTTAGCGTTATAACGCCGCCATGTGATTGTGTAAGTTGGGATCAAAGTTCATTCTTTTCCATATGTCAAAGTGACGTTCAAAACGTCAAATGCAGAACTATTAGTATTCTATCCAAATGGTCTACATCTATCTTAAACTTCATAAATTGCAATAGAATTGAAAAATAAATTATTTTTTTGGCATACTTGACAGATGAAAAAAGCCAACTTTTAGTCTATCAAATTCAATAAAGCAAGAATCAATGTCTATTCAAGTCTTCATATTTATTCCTCATGTTATAAAGCTGGACTCACATTTCACCGTTTCAGGTCTCCATTTAATTAATGCACATGCCCATGACGGACGTTGCTTTTCTAAACGTTTTTATCTCCGCTCTTGTCAGGTCAGGTCCGTTACCAATTCGTAACGTTAAAAATCTCAGATAATAGTTCTCTTTTTTTTTAATTATTGTTCTCTGATTACAAACAAATAGTTTCAAACTGACATGTCGGTGATTCCCATAGGGCTGAAAAGAAATAGGAATCACCGACATGTAGGTGATTACTATTTCTTTTCAGTCCTATGGGAAAGATTCTTTCTGAGTCATATTTGGTCAAATTAACGAAAAAATCTCATGCTGATTAACAACTTAAAGAATCATAAAAAAATTAATTTTGCGTTTTGAATTGCTATAAAGCATTGGGTCTCAATTCACATTCCTGGTCCTATTCCAAGAACAGATAAAAATGCTTAGTCAAATTAGTTTTGTATTTTCAAAATAAAAATTCTTTTTATCTGAACAACTCGTTACTGGAGGGCAACTTGTTAAAGCAAAGACCGAAATATTTCCACGGGTTAAAAATAAATTTTGTAAAATAAATATTTCTGACGAAATTAAAAAAAACCGCAGATCAACAAAAATGTTAGATTTTTGCAATAAATAAATGGGAAAAAAATTTGTGCATATCAAGCAAAGTTCAAACATGTTCAGTTCTCGGCTAAAGTTTACTTTTAATGCGGCAAAAATTGCAACAAGCTGTTGGTCTGTACGAAAAGTGTACCTCATAATTTTATATCAAATCGACTTGCGTTAAAAACAACCAGCTTTTTATGCAAATTAGTTTTTTGCTTTAAGATAATTTAATATAATTTTTGAACTTCTCAAGTATGTTACATGCGCGGTGTCTAAGTGATTTGATTTGAATAGAATGTTTCCATGAGCGAATAAGGAATCGTGATGCATAGGCATCAGATTGATATTTTAATTTTAATTCTTATTATGATTTGTTGATGATAACAGAAATGGTTTTGAACATGAATTTTATTCATGAAAATTAAATTAACAACATGGACTGGCTCGTTCGAAATTCTTTTCCAATCTTTACATCGTATGTTAACATAAATCAGAGACTCCATAGAAACAGCTAGTTAGTTTGCTATTGACAACGACGACGAGACTAAGCTGTGGCTAGTGTTCTCTTAAAACAGAGAAAAATGTTCGAACATATCGTCATCTCAACAGCCAAACAAGAATTTACCGGCCAAAGCCTGTTGAACTTTTTTCTCTTTCCCTTTTATTATTATTATTGTTCACCATTGTAAATATTTGATTAATCAACTATACCAACTACCAAATTTTCGGAGACAAGCAGGCAGAATAATTGCATCAATCGGTGAGCAGCTTTGTAAACATCTCTGCTGTTGCAGTTACTTTGGTGGTCTACATTCATCGTGGTATTTAACTACCAACTACCAAGTTTTTGAGCTGCAATGTGGACGATCGTATACGACATTAGCGATCTGTTATCAAATATAACAAATGATTGACAATTGCCTGATGTTGATTTGCTCATAATGTCGTTGCAATTTAACATCGTGTTGTTCAACTACTAAACGGTAGAATTTGCTAATTTGTTTGCTAATAAATAAAACCTATCAAGTCAACTACCAACTACCAACGTTAATATTTAATATGAACGGCCAACTATCAATACCGGACTTATATGTGTGTATTCAATACACGGTATTGGATGGGCTTGCTGGTATTGGTTCGTTCATACATAAACACAGGAATACCAAGTATCGAAAACTACGGATCAGTCGGTCGGTCGGTTTTTTTAGAACAGAAAACCGACTAACGGACGGAAACAGCGCCCACAGTAGAGTGTTTTTTCAATCACAAAAAGTTTCAACCATTTCAATCTGATCCATTCGTTTCTAAGCATTTCGTCACTATGTTCTAGCGAATTTGTTACTTCTTTTGTTAAAAACCTCGTCCAGTGACGGAAATCGATGGCAAATCTTTTACTTCATTTGTCTGATAGAAAGCGTTACTTTATAAGACCACACTAGACAGAGTTCAATGTTTTATTTTGTCGCTGGTATTGATGACAGATGTTTAGCTGCTTGTTAGGGATATACTGTATCGGTCCTTTTATAACCGTGATGAATCGCTTTTGTTTCAAAATTCAATTTGGTTGTAGAATCTTCATTCCACAGAGAAATGTCGATAGAATAGCAAAAGAATAGCAACTTTCCGTGTGGAAATACGGTTCGCCATTTTTCAAAAGATGTCGCAGCAACAAACCCGATATCAACAGAAAAACAATTAATTTTTTACTTGACGGATTTGCAGTCAATAAAATGTCATCGCATAGAGGGCCTTAGGATTCTGGAACAGTATATGTGGTTTTTCAATCGGTTCAGTACCTGCTGCGCGATAAAAGTTTCAAAAACGAACATTTGGAAATGACAGCTAACGTTTTCCCGATCTCTTATTATCGCGCAGCAGGTACTGAACTGATTGAAAAACCAAATACTGTTCCGGAGTCTGTACGATGGCATCGTATTTGATTAAAATTCAATGAGTAAAAAATTAATTATTTTTCTGTTAACATCACCAACAACGAGTTGTTGCAACGACATCTTGCGTACGATTGCAAAGCGACGGTAAAATAGAATAGCGATAGAATAGAGCAGCCGTAATTCTCCTCCTCTCATGTATACAAAGACCGAGGCATAAACTGCTATTCGGATTATTTTGAAGTCAGTGACCCCTCAGAAATTAACGTCACTATAAATCAAAACTTGAAACTAAAAATTGAAACTCAAAATCCGTAAAAATCAAACATATCCTGAGGTTGTACCCAGTTGTTTCCACTATCAAAACCCATTTGACTCATTTGAACATTTCAATTTTCTAATGAAAATCGCACACGTACCTTCCAGGAAGATAAATCGATCGCCAATTAGAGGTGCGATTTTTCACCGTGAAACAGAAAATTGCGTCTTTCCTATGAAAATCGCTTGAGGTCGCTTGATTCAGATTTTTTTTGTTCGAATCATAATGCTCTACAAGGCACGTATAATTAGCGAGTAATTTATTGTGTGTGAATCACATTGTGAACAGATTTTCAGGTCGATTAATTCAAAAGTGAGGGAAATCGAAACGACGACGCGTTACAGTCAAACGTTGTTCATTGCTAATAATTTTGAGGTGATGATTGTGTAATATGAACGGAAAATTATGTGAAGCAGTTACCTTAAATACCTCAAAATTATGTTCATCGAATGCCAAGCCATGTCACGCATGCTGCGAGGCATCCTATCGTATAAGTTGAAATTTACGAAAGTTAACGTGCTTTGATGAAGAGCAAAAACTTGCACAATGATGGTAAGTGGTCATATTTACAATGCAGTCGATGCTCTTTCTTATATTATGCAAGGACGTTGAGACATTGTAAAGAACTTCGTCCCATATGTCCATTTCCGACAATTTCGCCAAACACATTTAAAACTCATCGACTGAAAGAATGCATCCAGTTCAATTTGTACTTCCTTCTGTTTAAATTCAACTAAATTATTCACGGGATTTATAAACCTGAGATCATTATAATGAGCCAAAAGCAATAAAACGAAGTTATTACCTTCTCGTTTGGTGACAAAAGACGACCGTGCCGTGCTAAACAAAGAAATGTATCGTTCGTCTTTTGTTCACAGAATGGTTTTTCGTTTGTTTGTTTCAAAATTAACGACCGAAATTCTTATGGACCCAAACTATAAACAGACACCAAAAGAGAAATGTTTTTTAATAAGAACGACATTTCGTATGCAAAGCAAATCAGTTTAATCGGATAAGTGAAAAGAATTTATACAAAGGCAAATCGTCATTGCATTTTGTTCAAATCAATCAATAATTTGGTTCACAGATTGAATTGTGTAAAACAATGAGAATAATATTTTGCAAGTTACTAGTATTGTGTTACATGACTCGGTGTTTTGTTGTTGTTGTTGTTGTTGTAAGCCAATCTCGCGACTCTAATATATGATGATGGTGGATATGAGTTGCGTTATTTTTCAAATTACTGGTCTATTCTCATACACTGCACATTCGATATCATTATGTGAAAATGTTGGGAGCTGCTCGATTTATTTTATTGGTTTTGTGGAAATGAAACGATATTTTGTAAACTTTTCATTGTTTTAGGTTATTAGGTGCTCGGACTCAATATTACAAGTTAACGGTTTTCTTTCCCTACATTTTCAATGAGCGATTGTTATTGGTGTGTATGAGCACATTATCAGATACATTACAGTATCACGCGCACTTCTCTCGTTATTTTGAGGGAGTGGGAAGTGTCCTCAATAACATAAACATTTATGTTCCATCAATTACGTAATTTATTCCCCTCACATTAAAAACTCAGAATCAGGTCGTGATCAAATTATGTTCTGAGTATTATCAGATTTTAGTCACGTTTCATTTCGAACAGGTTCTTATCCAAGTCAAGCAGAATTTAGTAACTTCTTAAAAAGAATAGTCCAGCACATTGAAAGTACTTGTCTTGCCTAACCCGTACCCAGGTCGAAGATCTTTGTTTTCCCAGGTCACTGGAATCCCCCAATTTTCGACATGAATATGAATTCATTGAGGTGCTGCCCATCTAGGGATGGTATATCCTCATCATGGCGTTCATAATACCAAAAGTGTTAAGCCTGAGGCTGGTGTAGAGAGGACAGTTTCTGAGGATGAGTACACCGGTCTCAGGAGCCAGACCATAAGAACAGATAGGATTGACTGTCCTGCCTATTCTGTGTAGATGATCGTTAAGCTTGCAGTGGTTCGTAATCGCACCGTCCAAGTTCTACAGATCTACAGAAATTCGTTGCTCCAGGATTGCGATAGAGCCGAAAGCTTCGTATGCAGTCCATAGTTGCAGTACCGTTGCGCAACCAATCTTTTTCTTGATGAAAGAACACAAACAAGCAGCTAGACTCACAATCGAATTCGTACGGACCTACATGTCGCATTGGTGATACATTTCAATGGATTTCTCTTGAGTTTCAGTAGTTAAAGTTAATCAATTGTGTACGGTCAAAAAGACATCACGACGCAAGGGATAGTGAATGGGTGAAACGGGACAGCCGGTTCTAAATAAATTGGCTGGAATCTCTCCTATCTTTTGTGTCGCGACATGTCGCAGGGAAGAAGAGTATCAATAATGCAAAATGGCGTGACATCATTTGTGTATGTCTCTCACGGTTGTCCATGTGCCTACAAAAATGATTGGTTTTTTTTCTAGAAGATGTAAGACCGAACACGTACGCAATCAGATGATTGAATCAAATTAACGTACAATTCTCGTGGCAGTTGGAAGCTCTTTACCTTAGATTTGATCATGAGTATGAGTAGTTTACTCACAGCACCTGATGAACTGAGACATAAATGACAAGAGAGATAAATGTACCAAAACCGGGCATGGAAATTAGAAATTTTACTGTAAAATAATCAACCAGACCGCCTTATGTTGAAGGAAATTGACAGCTTTGCGATTTCAATATTTTTACTGCCTGTTTGCATACTGTATGTATGCAGCAGTGTGTGCAAGTGATGGTAATAGTTGGTTTATTATTATGCACTTAATCGTTTATCCTAAGGGCTACCAATCAAAACGTTATATTATATTTGTACGAACGATGAAGTAATGATTTTAGCTCGGGAGAATTGGTGTATGTTTAAAATGTTGCTCGTTGTGTCTTAAGATGTAACCAATGTTTTAATAAAGAAAAAACGAGTCAGTTTACTCTTGATGTCTTGTGAAATGTGAAAATGGAATATTACGTACACGGTGGATTCACGGCAGACACTTTGTAGTACAAAATATTTTGGTTCGAGTAGATTTAACATTTTTATTGTGATGCAATGAAATGATCTTCACGACTTTGGGCTTTCAAAAGTGTTGAAGAAGAAGACGTTGTTCTGGTGGGTAAAACGTTTTCTTTTTTTTGCGTAATTTGTTCAACACATGATATTCGAAAGGGGGAAATTAATTTTTTACGCAAACATTGCGATTGATTCGAGAGAAAGGAATTCATTTTGCTAGGTCTGCGCTCGTTAGTTGATTCAGTTCTTTCGTTGTCTAGAAACATCACTTCGGTGATTTCGTAATGTTTTTCGTGTTGATATACAACGTTCATTTATCCTAACATTTAAAGGGTTCAATGATTCCCCTATATAAACGTTCATCTGTTACGACATTAATGTATCCGGTAACGGCTTTTATTCATAACAAAATGGCTAATTAATGCATGACCACGTTTCCAGCAATGCATCAACGTATATTATGTGTGAATGTATACGACTTTGGGTGATAGATTTGCCTTGACACTGAACTTCAATTATTAGATAAAATGAGTTCACACACAAATCTACAGATAACACATCGATGGATAACGTATGTTGAAACTAATGAAGTAAAAGATTCGTTTATCAAACACTCAGCAATGGTTCAAACAGAAAAAGAGGTCGTGTGTGTTTAATGAGTTTGCATTTTCATAGATGCAATTCCAACATTTCAAGAACAGCTACTACTTCAATTGTTAAAGAATTCAGCAAGAATGTATTGACCTGCTTGTTGTGGGACTAATTTCAAGAACTTTTCTAATAGCATCGGTATCCGTATCCAGTCTAAGACTGTGATGGACGCATCGATCTAAGAATATCTAGATTTGCAACGTCAAACAGCAGCTTGAAAAAATCTTCTTGATTGTGTGTGTGTGATATTCGTGCTCAGATCCAACGACGCCGTCGTCACAAAGTAGGCGCTAAATTCAAACTTATCCTGTTTGTATGAAACGTACGTCTTGTGGAGTTTCATATCACGCAATTTGCAAAACAGCACACGACATTCGTTTCAAATTTGTGTAGTTGTGTGCGTGACAATGTTGGCGCTGGATTGTTGTGCGATTTATTGCAACCCTCTGGATGGATGGATGGATGATACTGTTCAGTAACGGAAATTGTAATCATTTGCTGATCACAGTAGCTGTAACTGTTTCAGGTCATTCAAAAACCCAACGACGACGAAAAAGTTTAAAGTGAAGTATAGCTAACGTCATCTTATACAGCGCAAGTTTTAGAACGAATGGATGAAGAAACAACACAAGTCGCATTAGCGAATTGTAAGAAATATGAAATTTGATTTCAATCAACTTGAATTCAGAATGGGCGCTGACGATTTAATTTCAAATAGGGTGACAGTTTCACTTTCAATAGGTTGACGACTTAACTTTAAAAAGACTGACAGCTTAACTTCTAATTGGCTGACGATTTAACTTCGAATTGGGTGAAAACTTAACTTCGTATAGACTGACGACCTAACTTCAAATTGGTCAGTTTAACTTCGAATATGCTTTCAAACTCACGAAAAGTTTCTGTTACTACGGATCGTAGCATGCAAATCGATTGATAGAATCTAGTGTTCTGAACCGCTTTTTATGTACAATTTTTCTGAATAATAAAATCAGTTTGAAACGATAACTCAACGAGTTTACAACTCAACAGTTTCAAATGACATCGTCGAAACGAGGCTAAATAAATGAAATTTCAATTTCTTATAATTCGCTAATGTAACATGTCTACGT
>JANTFA010148139.1:0-11446 GCA_026413405.1 Phytosciara flavipes | reverse complement strand
TTCGGTCAATACCGGTATTCGATATTGGAATTTCCGGTATTAATACCGGTTTTAATACCGGTATTGCAATCCCTAGTGGCACAGGCATGCATGTAATGACCGCTTTCCACGAAGACTCGTGTACATGTAATGACAACTTTCCGCATGGGATGGGATAGCGATGAAAGGGGTTTGGACATACATTTTCAATCATGATGACATTTTGTGACACACATTTTCGAGTGTTTATCTTTCGTAAGACCCCGACTGTCAGTCAAGAGAATAGTTGCTTTTGTATGATATCGCATATTTCTCAGTCATAAAAGAAAAATATTCATTGATGTACCATAAAATTTTATATTACCTTCATGTACTGCAAGAAATCGCTTTCGATTTTACTATCAATTCAACCTTAGTTTATTGTTAACCCGAATTTAGGTAATAAGTTAAACCATCTTTTAGGAGTACTTTACTGAACTAGCATTTGGTTGTCTCTGAAACTACTAGTAATGAAATGCAGTAAAACGTTCAACAAAGCAGACCTCTATCCTCAAGCAGAATTGGAAATATTCTGGAATTCATTAGAAAATTCTAGAAATTTAATTTTCAGCGCATATTTTTTTGAAATCATCACTGAGGTTATCTTGTCCAGATTTTTGTAGTTAATTCATCCGGAGTTATTGTATCTGGTTCATTTTGTGGGGGGTTATTTTGTCCAAGTGGTTATTCTGACCGAGTACCAGTTTTGCGAAATTACCCCAAAGGCTCTACCACAAGTGAACGATAATCATCAGAATAGATGAACTTTCATAAGTATATCAGCCTTTCTTCCATCAAACGTGGTGTAACAGCGAGACTTTCTTAGTACACAGCCTTGACGGCACCTGAGAGCTAAGACTGATTGCTAGGATTTGGATAAAGTGGGTGAGACTCGAAAGCCTCTGATGGGCCTGTTGTGCATTGTACTAGTATCTTTTTGTGATATTCATGTATGCGAGGACGTATATTGGGTTAATGAAGCTATATTGAACTGTGAAGTTGCCCAGGAAACGTTTAAGTTAAGTTTCATTACGAAGGCTGAACAGTTGCAGCGGAATTGTTCAACGGTTTCACTATCTCCGCACATATGTTTGGTGTGTTCTAGAAACCTAACAAATTAAGGTGATAGTTTAGCGAGCAGTGACCCGTTGGGATGTCTGTTAGTCTCTTCATATCCCTTCTACTGAGTGTAAGGAAATAATTGAAGAGCCTTGGGCTAGAATGGCTAGGCAGTTTCTATTCTAACCTATTCTAAAAGATTTTGTTTTCCATTGGCTTATAAGGGAGTAAAACGTTGAAAGTGGAACTGGTGTTCTGGTTCGAACAGTGGAGTGCTCGACGCCAACTTTGCGCAAGTTCGTCTGACATTTCGTTTTCAACGAAGCCTGTTGATTCATCAACAATCACTATAGCTACCAGCTAGCTTTCGATTTCGATTCGTGTATGTAGGGGCCATCGATCTAAGAATACCTAGATTTGCAAAGTCAAACAGCAACTTGAAAAATTGAATGTGTGTGTGATATTCGTGTACAGAGATACACAACGACGCTGCCGTCCTAAAGTAGGCGCTAAATTCAAACTTATTCTGTTTGTATGCAACGTACGGAGTGTCGAGTTTCATATCACACAATTTGCAAAACATCACACGACAATCGTTAAAATTTTGTGTGCGTGATATGTTAGCGCTGGATTGTTGTTCGACTTTGCAACCGTCTGGTAGGGGCTTACGAATAAAAACACCATGGCTCGGGCGTGACCCCTTTAACTTTAGATTTTTTATTTCGACTCATTTTTCAATTGAATGGCAAACTTGAATTTGCGTTCCAACAAAGCCATTGTGGCCAGGAACCCAAGTTAGATGAAGCTCACACTTTTTAGCTTGACTATCAATGTAAATATTTATTGGCCTATAAAAGTAGTCATTAGACATAATTTCTGTGTAGCTTCCACTCGCATGTTTACTTAATGGAACAAAGTGATTGTTAAGAGAAGAAAAAGCTTCGTTGTAGGATTGTCCTACTCGGTTTCGCCTTGTTAGGAAAAGGCTAGTTCTGAGGAATGCTACTTTTTTAGTTAAGTGACCCGACCCACCCAAATGGTTGGGCGTAGTTTAAGCTAAGCTAAAAAAAACCTCATAAAATTTCCGAAACCACACTGCTTTAATCTACTATTGCCTTATGCGTTAAAGCAATTTCTTTTTTTATCAGAATGCTATTTGTAGCTCATCAATTACTCTTTGTCATCGTTGTCGATGAAAGATTACTCCTTAGTTGTTTCTGAAAGGAAATTTTTTGTTTGTGGGGGGGTCAAGCTTTGTTAGACGGGAAAAAGAATTCAGCTTCGCACGTAAGCGTAATTCTTTGATTTTCAATATGTAGGACCTTTTTTTTTAGCAATAATAAGAAGCTTCATGTAGCCGGTTCGTCTGGTTATACAATTTCCAAGGAAATGTATTGATGTAAGCGAAAAGTTTTCCTGCTTGCTCTGAATTTCATCCGTATTACAATCAAGGAAAAGCTAAAGAAGATATAAGACGAACGAATTAATTAAAACAAAAAAATGTAAAAGCAAAATTAGCAGAGACTGAAACGGAGGGAGAGAGAGAGAAAGCGAGATATTATGTAAAGCACGACAGTAATAGGAAGTATCGCAATTGATCGGGAAGTAGTCAGAACGAAATTCAAAGTAAAACATCAAGTGTTGTTTGTTTTCTATAACCACAAAATATAGATAAACATTATCATGAAAACATAATTTGTCCATTAAGCCCGTGTGCCACATTAAATCTGTCGTATCATCAGCGAAACTTTTCAAACACACACACAAAAAAAGTAGAAACATTATTCGCATACGGTTAGGCGATGCCGTATTATTTCTCTTATAAACATCGAACCGAATTTTCTCAAAATCCATTTCGTTCTGGATGTTCCATTCATAACAGAGCAAACACACACATTCCCCTTCACTCAACGTTCGTGTATTATGCTGCTTTTTGTTTTCGATTCCAAATGATAATATGGGAGCATATAGCAGCCGCACCAAGAGCATAGCATTTAGCGGAAAACCGTTCGTATGTTCGGATATTTCCGTGTTAAGCATGAACAGTATGAACACAGTATTCAAACTGCATATGTATGCGACAAGTTCTATATAGAACGCAGAATTATAAGTCGGGAGGAAAATTGGAAAATCTTTTCCTTTACAAATTCAGTCCAACAAAATTGCTCGATCCGGCCACAAACAGGTTTCGCGATTCCTCCATTTTTTTTGGTGTGTGTGTGTGTGTGTGTTGTAAGGGGGTAAATGATAGGAAGCAAAAGAAAAAAATGATTTCATTTTAATGGGGCTTTTTTTTCGTCGGTTGTAACCCACAATAAAAAAAATAGTAAAACAAAAATTAAAACAAAACGAGAGCGAAAAATATAAAATCCAAAATTGCACACAGAACAAAGTTCCGATGGTTTTTGGAAAGTTTCATTGAAATGGAAATTCATTTTCTCCGTTTTGTGTTAACCAGTGTAAATTGTTTGAATTTTAAATAGAAAAATTGGGTTTTTTCCTCATCAATTTCGTGAATAATTTTGTGATGGTGTGTTCAGAGTGCATATCTTTGTAGATGCTCGTTTAAATGTGGCATAAGAGCCAAAATGATTTTGAGTACTTAATGCTTCATCCATAATCCATAATCAAAACGGTGCACGATCTTTAGACGGTCCGTTTTGATTTTTTTGCATTGAGCCCTTCCATGCAAAATAATCAAAACGGTTCATCAATGCTTCATCAGTATATTTTTACTCTTATGCCATGTTTCATCGAACATCCATAATATGATCAGAAAAAAGCACAAGAAGAAGAAAAGTGAGCGAATCGGAATCGAAACGAAAAGAAGCAACAAAAAAAAATAGAAAGAAATCTCGATAGTTGTGTGAAAATTGTCCCTCGTTTTTTTTCTTTTCTTTTTTATATGCTTTGCAGTATGAACATGTCACCTTCTATACCTTTCCGAGCAGTGTGTGATGTAGTAACACAGAGTCACATACAGAGAAAAGAGAGGGATGTTTTTTTTTAGAAAGTGTGTAACGCGGATCTGAGGCGTGATTTCTTTTCCAGCCGAATATACGCTTTGCAGATATTGCAGAGCTTTTTTTTCTTGTTTTTTTAGTTTGATTCTCCTTCCTATTTTAATTATCTGAATTTTTGGTTTATATGGATTCTCGATGACTTTACTTAATGTTTTATTCAGCAGAATGAACCACACATTTTTTTTGGCTATTTCCACTTTTTATGAGGTGTTGATGTGTGTGGATACACTACGCTTCCACACATTTTCCACACATCCAATTTTAATTTTAATCTTCTTTTCACGTGCGGTGTGTGTGTGTGTGTGTGTATCATGTAGGCATAAAAAAATTCCGTAATGTTGCTTACTTACACACAATATAAAACTTTAAGTTAAAGTGCGTTATATTGGATGAAGTTTTTTCATGGTGAATTTTGATTTTGTTCCATGAGAAAGGCTCATGGAACAAAATCAAAATTTTAAATACATACGCAGCATACATACACATGCAATTTGAATAAAGAGTAATGCGTGTTTTTTGTTATAGAACACACACACACACACACGCAAAAGAAAGGAAAAACAACAAATTTTCATTTTGCTCTCGGGCAAAAAACAAATTTTCTTGCCAAAAAAAACTTCTTCTTTCTTGTGTACGAATATTGTGTTTAGTCTTTTTGGGAAAGATCAATAAATGTGCTTAGCACGTTTGTGTATTTTTGGGAAACCACTTTACAAGCCACATTTCAGATATATATATATATCGTATACGGTGTGTGTGTCCCCCGTATGGGAGATTATTTATAGTTTCTTTTTCTTCTTTTATTATTATTTTGCGCGATTACGCTGAAAAGGTAGTAGAAGCGATGGGATTTTCATCAACTATTTTCAGTCGGCAGTGTATTTTTATAGAATAATATCAGGCAAGACATATTTTTGTGTGTGTATTAGGAACCATTCATAAGCTTCATAAGCGCCGTCCTCTTTGAAGGGATGAGAGGAGGAGGGTACGATAAAAGTGTCACTTACGTGTTAAACGTTATGAAAGGACATGGTAGACTATTTTGAGAGATCGGTTTCTAAAAAAATTTCCCAAAAATAATTTTCCAAAATTTCCTTAAATTTCTCAAAAAAAAATTCTCAAAATTCACAAAAATTAACGAAACTTTCAAAAATTTCTCAAAAATAATCCCTGGGTTCTGAAAATCTATGTAGACATTGAGAATCGGACTTTTAAGGATGGTCCCTTTTATATCGGTCAACCGATTTCGTGTCCCATACATAGAATGCTGCATGACAATCGAAAGACAAAAAAAAGAAAGAAAGAAACGAACTCGCACTGTTCCATATATACCAAATACACCTCCTAACATCATCATAATATAAATTGGACATAATATACCCCAGTCAAACGAACAGCAAATTTAATGTAACACACACAAAAAAAATAATAAAAGATAATTGATCTTTCCTCGCTTCTGTTGTTTCATATTGATTTTGTAGCCTTTCATTGTAAAAATGTTCGTTGAAAATTGGCTTATACCAGAGAGTCGAGAATATATGGATTGTGTGGATTGATTGTTTCGTTTGCTGGTTTTTTCTTCTTCTCTTCGTTCATGTTAAAAGCATTTTATCAAGCACCCAGAGGGGCAGCAAGATATAGTAGTAGTACATGCATTGTGCACTGTGTAAGTAAACTAACTGTGTATACACGTACATCCATATATGGGACGTTCCATGTCAAGTGAGAAATTTTGCAATAACTCCGGCGAATGATTTTTTCCCCCTGAAAGATTGACGGAAAAACACGCGTATTGTCGACAGCTTTCAGGTGAAAAAAAAGGTTGCCGAAAGAGGTTTTCGTTTGCCCTAGTTATTTCAAAATGTCACAAAATTGTAACGCAGCCTTACCACCGAATGTCTCATTCTCCTGTTAACTGCAAACTTAGACCATGGTTGGGACTTTAAAAATCACTCTGTCATTACTAGTTCGACATCGACTGTGATTAATCTTACACTCTAGACGTTCAGGCAGAATCATATCTAACATGTTGGGGGTTCAAAAACTGGGTTGAAGAAGTTTCTCATCAGAAATTGCGATCGGTTGTGCTACATTTTTGTGAAAGTTTTGAAGTAACTTCGACAAATGGCTACCTTCTTCGGCAAATTTCTTTTCCCTGAAAGCTGTCAACGTTCAAATACGTTCAAAACTCGCAAAGATATGTTGAAAATATTATTTTCGCGCCGGACGATCATAATTCGATGGTTTTCGACACTCGTTTTCGTGTCGAAAAGTGGTATTTTTCTGCACTGAAGTTACTCTTCCGGCCGCTGATATTTTTTTTCTGTTTTTGTGTTTTATCTCATTATGATCCTCAGGCGCAAAAATAGCCGTTCGTGACAAGGTTGTTTACGACAGGTTAAGACACCCACGAAGGCAGGTGGCACACAAAATTAAAAACGCACTCATTGCAGATTGTATGCAAAGTCAACTTGAAGAAAATAAATTTTTTTGTTGAGTTAAATCGTCATACAAAAATTTATAAGAGCAGATGTCACCACTAGAAAATTTGAGTGCCACTGCCTTCGTGATCATCTCAGAGATGTCTTAACCTGTAATAAACAACCTTGGTTCGTGACTCGTGATGAAAGCTCTTCATCGCTCGTGACGAAATATACTATTTTTTTACGTTAGCCGAACGCTGACCATATATATCTATAGGTTTTGAACTTACTTACGTCACATATGGTGTCAAAACACGCCTATTGTCGACAGAGAAAAAAAGTTTGCCGAAAGAGATTTTCAATTGCCCGAGTTTTTTCAAAATGATACAAAAATGCTACGCAACCAGGCGCATTTTTTTTTTTGATTGAAGACAATTTTCAAATCTAGTTTGTCGACTCACCGAAATGATGATATGATTCTGCACCTATAATTTTACAGTTGGTAAAAGTGGCAAGAAAGTGTTGCAAATGTAACGCAGCCAACCATGGAATGTCCCATATGTGTATGCACAACGTAAAACACTATTTTAGGTGTAACATGTGCAGTAAAAATGCATTACCCATCCGCTGCACTGCGACAAATTAGGGATATAATAAATCGTAAAACGAAACTCTCGAAATTCTTTTTTTTTATAAAATGTACCAACGGTATTCCATATTAAATATCAAAGAAAAAACAAAACCATAAAATCCTTGGGTTCGTTTTCGTTTCTTTTTTTATTTTAATTCATTTTCATTTGGAAAAACTTGTAAGGATTCTTCGCAATTGACAATAAATTAGATCGAGCTGTGTTGTGTTGTTTAGAAGAGAAGGTTAGTTTATTATTTAAGTAGCCAGCAAGCACTTGTACACTATTCATTAAATGTTTATACTCGGTGGTTGTTACGAGCATAGTGGGTGTCGTATACGTGCGGATTGAAAGTGATTTTCCGTTGTGGTTTTTTCTTCATTTCTTCTTACTTTAACAATAAATCCAGATTGATTTACCTCTTCGCTTTGAATTGAGAACCTCTCCAAATAAATTCCGAGTTTTTAACCGTTTTTCCCAACTTTCTTTTTTAATTAAAATTTTAATTTTAAATCCAGAGTACCATCTCAACCTCTATTCGACGACATTTATAGCAAACAAAAATGCTTGAAAGGTAGCAAAGACTAGTCATTAAACGATAACGCATAAATCGGACGACACCGACGATATTGAAAAGTGTGCGGTTGTGTAAAATAATAAAAAGTAAAGAGAAGAGAACACCATCGCCGAAATGATCGAAACCGATGAATTGATAGTTGGTGATGACAAAGCCAATCATATCGAAATGGATGGCAATAAGAACGACCAATTCACCAAACCTGCGCCCGTTGATTTGCTGCAATGGAAAGAGATGCCACGTCATTTACAGTTTAATCCATATGTTCACACTGGCTATCGTCCGTTAACCAATTTTAAGGGATGTTTGAACAGCCTGTTTTACTATCACAACGAAACGGTGAACATTTTAACGCACGGTGAGTGTATAACATAGAGTTCTATTTTCGACCTTTTGATTTTCTATAACGTTCAGTATTACAAAATGTTGTAATGTTTCCCGACTATCTCTACTGAGTCTGGATGTCAATAAATTTATTCCGTTTGTTGTAATTAATGGCAAATGGTGTTTAGCAACAACAACAACAACAACAAGAACAAAAATTGACGAATGTCACATCCCAAAAATGTGGGTGGCCTACGTGTCATTATTTGGGATAATTTCGTTTTCGTTATATGTATTGTTTAACACTGTGATGTAGCTCGAAACCATGTCAATAACTGTCTATAATCTATTTTTGTGCAAATGGGAAATAGACGAGAAAATTCGGTTAGGGTCGATAAATTGATGTAGGGGTAGTAATATGAGAAAATGCCGGAAACTGTGCTAAAAATGTAAGGGAAGACGTTAGGAATCCGTACGCAAATGATGTTGCGCCTTTAGGAGAATGGGGTCGTTCAATGGTAAAAGCGTGACGGTTTATGTTTACCCTTACTTTTACGTGACGATTTATCAAGGCCGGTTTAAGCTTTTCAGCACCCTGTGCCGAATATATTTCAACGCTCTGGGCCGAACAAACTCCAGCGCCATCTCAATCGAAGACTGACAAAAAGAGGCCAGCCGAAGCGCCGCAGGCAAATTTTTCTAATCTATAATTTTTATTTGACTTTCAGTGCAGTAAAAATGTTGTAATAACTTTGCCTAACAGGATGTGGATGATGCATACATAGAGTTTCAACACAGTTTAAAAAAAAGGTTTTTTGATTCGAAAGTTGAAACGGAAGAAGACATTTTTGTTCTGTTCCTTTTTTCGATTTGAACGAGAGTGGATATCTGATTGGAGAAAATAAGAGTCCAATTTCATCAACAAGTCGTAGAGCTAGGAGAGAAGGTTACCGAACTTAAGGAATCAGGCTTTAAATTGATCAATGCCCTAATCTTACGTCGATATTTCTTTGAATTTTAGAAAACTTGAGTTAGCGCATAACTGAAGAAAAAAATCGCTTCAATATCCAATCTTCGCTCCCTAACCATCTGTCGAATTCCTCATCTTGTCTCCGCTCACCCGTTGGGAGCGCTCCAACAAATGAATATATTTGTCTGTTCAAACACAGTCTATGGATATTTTGAACAACTCAATTGGTTACGGGAAGGTTCTACATTCCACCGCAAAACGCTGCGTACATTCCGGTATTTTGCGTGAAAAGTGGCTAGAAACTTCGCGATATTGGCGAAAAACTTCACAAAATTTCAGGAAGTTGGAAGTCATTTCATCATAGAGTTTAGCATCAGCGCCATCTCTCATCAAGTAAAGCACCTAAAAATCGAATTTTTTTTGGTTAAACGCAACCAATAGCGTAGTGGATAACTGGCCTGCTGAGAGCTCGATTCCCAACTGTGTCAGGAAAAAGACGATTTGTCAGATGTGTATACAAAACACAGCTGATTGAACCAGCCAGACCTTATTGCTTAGCGGTATTTTAATTAAAGATTGCCATCCGTTTTAATTTACGGATCCTTTGGCATCCGTTAAGTACTTCCATTTTTTTTTTGGTAAAGTATGTACGGGAAAACCGTACAGTGTTTGCAAAAAAATACCCCTGGTTCTACTAGGCTAATTTACGGATATCTATCAACTTAAAAAAAAACCAAACTTGTTGAACACAATTTTTCTCTACATTTCAACAACCATCAAGTTTCTTGAAGTATTCAATTTGAGACTTCAATTGCTATACCCGTCAAGTGTTCTGTGTTTTTAATGGGGAGAGGGATACTATTTGGCCACAATCTGCATTTATCTCGGAATAAATTTTTCAATAAAATTCCACTTGTGTATTTGAAATATCATTTCGATTTTACCTTTGCCAGGTTTGCTCAGTGACACAAGGCGGACTTTTTGACGACAGGATATGTGGCTGTATGTCGATGAAAAAAATGCAAAAATTGCACTTAAGTTTCATACGGACGTTCCGAAGCAAATGAAAAACTCAAATTAACTTCTATGGAAGAATGATATGAAACTGCGAATTTGCAATTTACTCTAAACGAAAATATTGTGCAGAACTTATAATTTCGCTAAACTGAATATTTATATATGAACGATTCGTTAGCCTGAAATTGGTAGGCCAATTTAATGATACATTGCTGCTAGTAAATAAACTAGTTCGATGGCATAAAATTATTCGTGAATTCCGCGTGCCTGGGAAGCTCTGAATGGATGTTTTATTAAAGATGCGGAATCAGAGCAATAGTTTATTGCGAAAAAAATATATTAACCAGATTTCCGGTAAACAGAGAAATGCATAAAAATAGACTCGGCAATTAAAGACCTGAAATAAAGCACCGCGGGACGGAAAGAATAGCTGTGTTATGTAGAAAGTGATTAGCAGTACTAGTAGATTGGATGCTGCGGAAGTAATTCATTACACAACGGATCGATTTCGTGATTTACAAGCCGAACTCACAGGTGTGGTGTTAATCGAAATGTGTAAACAAGTAGTATTTTGACAAGTGCATTGAGGTATGCAACTATGCGTGTCAAAGCAACAGTTTCCAAAGCGCTTTTAAGACCACACGAGTGACTTCGCGAGTTCAGTGTCAATATTTAAATAATTTGTCATTTTCTTCGGAAAAAATTTTACGTTACTAGTGCGGCAATGTGACCATTCCCTCACGATTGAAACCCCTTTAACTCGCACGAGAAATAATTTGATATTTCGTTTTACGATGAGTAAATAAGTATCTCGGATACTTTTGCTCTTCTGGATAAATCAAATTACTTCCTTCAATTGGAATGTAATCCATAAGGTCCCACATACCCACACGTAATCAACGTTTTCCGTAAGGACTCAATTTATTTACAAAAAATCCAATTCACGCCATCAGACCGCTTCGAAATTTTGAATTTTGAGTGAATCAATGAATGAACAAATTAATTGAAAAATAAATTCAAGAATGTCGCGAACATGTCTAATATACAACGCTGCGATTGAGAAGAAAATTTTGCGTTTGTTTTTAAATTTCGAACGGACTTTCGGCGTCAATTTAAAAATTTTACCAACACAAATTCAATGTCAAGAAATCTACTAAACTCCAAAAAATCACAGCTTATTTCCACTATACATTTAGTTTAAACTATAATGTGGCACTATTTTGTTTTTAAAAAGATCCTACACCTTTTAAGACCCAAAAATTCAGTCAGCTAAAATGACATTTTTGCCATAGATTTATAAAGACTAGAGAGTTACTTCGTAAGGCGCAAAATTTTAAACGAAATTGAAATTGTGAAAAACATTGGAATTTCATTTTAATTAGGTGAATCTGTACACTTCTGTTAGT
>JANTFA010148128.1:0-11027 GCA_026413405.1 Phytosciara flavipes | reverse complement strand
ATTACTTTATTTCAATTTAAAATGTGGCGATATGAAGAAATTGTTTGAAGAAAAGACATGTGTAGATCTCGATAAGATATTAAATGATCGGTGGTCTAATGGTTAGCATCGATGGCTCTTACACGAGGTGGTCTGGGTTCAACTCCCGTTTCCAACATTTTTTTAATATATTTTTTTTCCAATTGCTTGGTTAAAAATAATAGATTACGGGACTTGGTTTAAACTAACACGGCTGCTATGAACTTTTTGAGAGCGTACTTCGTGCGGCTATTTAGAATCGGCTATGTTTCATACAACTTTTTTGTACTAGGAACATATGCGGTCACATTATAGTTATAAGATACAAGGGCTACTTGAGATAGACCTAGGGGATCGTAGGCCTACGTGCAATAGGTATACGGTATCGTACGGGGCTCCGTCGCAGCGTCTGCTACGGTCTTCTCTCGTTTCGTTTGAACTTATCTCAATTCGAACGAATATTAATAAAATATTAAAAACGCTTTGATCAGACTCAAACGCAGAAGTTTACATTCATAAAAATACACATCACTCAGCTAAATTGTTTTTTTCTTCATCTGTTTGTTTAAATTATAGCCGAGGCTACGGTTGTGGTGTTATTTGATTTTACTTTACCACAAACGTGAAAACAAAACAAAAAAAATATTTCGTTTTGTTACTGTAAACGAAGAGGGTGATATACAACTTCGAATTTGAATATCTCAGGATCTACAATTTGTTGTGTAGCTACTGTTCACGTCGGACTGGATTACTAATTACTGTTCTTTATGGTTTAGAACAAAAAGTCAGTTTGATAATTAGATCGTGTGATAAAAACACTCTATTTCGCAGTGGGTTGTCTACAACGTTTTATAATACATTTGAAGAAAAGTTGAGTGTAAGAAATAGTTATTTTTCTACCTACCTTGGTTCTTGGCACTAGAGGCGAAGCCGAGGTCGACAAGACATCGTGTGCGAGAAAATACCGAAAAACCTACCGTGTTAGAAACAATGTTTTTTGCAATCCAGGCCACAACAACACCGTTCCAATGCAAAGCACGAACTAATCTTCTACTAAAAGTATTCACATGAAAATAAAAATTCATTCGAATGTTCTAGAAGGTCGCTACGGCTACACCGTGCAATGTGTTGTAAAGGAACGATCTGCAAAAAATTGAGTAGTCAATGCTTAGTATATTGGTTATGATTAACCTAAAAAATATGAAAACTGCTGACAAAGCACTAAAACAGGGAACATGCTCGCAACCAATACGCTTCAAGAATACGTTCTATTACAATTGTGCGCCTCTGTAGCCGAATGGCTATAGTCGTTGGTTCATAATCAGAATGTTCTTGGTATCGAGTTTTCACATAATATCCCAGTTGAATGACGTCCACTCGTCCATTAAAATTGATTTCAATATCTTCCACTTCTCATTAACATCCATTTGAATGTTCTCCATTTGAATAGTGTCTATTGGCGGTTATTCGAATAATGTTCAAGGTGCAATAAAATCACATCTTGTTGAATAAATAACTATCTCTCTATCCCGAGAGAGAGGAAATATCTCGACTTTGTGGCTCATTTCCAACACACGATACAAAAAGTGGTGCTCCTAACTGATGTTGAACGATTTTTTTAGCGAATTCACTAAAGATCGTCACGTTTTCTTTTCGGTCAGCATTTGTGCAGCGGCCAACACCCTATAAGTTTGGATCTCTGGTGTCACCATAAATATTGTATTTGCAAAAATTCTTCCCAAAATGGACACACTTTGACATTTTGTCTTGGCCGTTTGTTGTTTTCTTCGCAAATAAAATGGGATATCGGTTGCAGAATTCTTGTTCGACGTGTATCAAATATCAAAATGGTGAGGCATCTGAAAAATTTGATATATTTATACTCACTAAACCAGTTGTTTTTATCCATTTTTGATTTCGAAAGTAACGTTTTGTTTAAAGAAAATATTGAAGACAAAATATGTTGTTTTGTGTCACCAAAACTACAAATAAAAATCGACACAAAAAGAAGTTTGTAAGACAAATTTTTTTTCTCACTTTTATAGCCATCATCTAATGACTAATAAATTACCTTTATTTGCATTTAATGATAAAAATGATGTACGCTTCGTGAATAAACTCTAATCAGCCAAAGATAAATAAATTTCTTCTTCTTTGGCGCCTTGCATCTCCGTGTTAGTATAGTATGCTAGCGGTTAGTATGTCTGATTAAAAGAGTGCGCAGAGTAGATTCAAGTAGACTGAAAGCGTGTGCACTATACTCTTTACCTAATAGTCCAATACGAGTTTTTATAAGATTCTGTCGGTATTGACCACTTCACGAGACTGTCTATAAACGACGTCCACTTCTTTCTGTCTGGGTCTGTTTGGTGAGTGGGGTTCTAGAACACAAAGTCATAATGATTGGGGATGTGAATTTGTTGGCAGCACTGGAGAAAGTGGACGTTGGTTATGGACAGTCCCTAACAGAATTTGACTTCTTAGCACCGAAACAAAAGATTTTTCTAGAAATGCAATGTTGGTCCTTTGTCTCCTTCGCTATGTACAAGAAGACAGATTTGTTTCACAGATCATTGTAAAAGTGCTCAAGCAAACTATCAAAATCTTCTGAATACTCTCACCTCCATACACTTGCAACAAAATCTTCAAACAAGAACATTAGAGTCCATCATACTCTCCAACAAACAGGAGCTAAAGTTTCTACGGACTATCCATTTATCTCACACTCTGTTTTGGTCTCGGAACTTTGAGATCCTACATGGGTACACGGGCGGACAGCGATCACTAACTAGAAGAAATGTAATAGTAGATTACAGCAGAGACCATGTAAATGGCCGATTACAGTAATCGGCCATATGAAGCACAAAAATTCTTAAAGCGGAAGGGGGGAGGGAGATGAAAATTACCAGAAAAGTGCGTGTGCACTATTTGAATGACTCAATCCCCCTCCTCTCTCAGAGAACCGTGCGTACTGCGCGGTAACATATTGAAAAAAAAATAATAAAAACTATCTTTACCGATGCCAATATTCTCTTACGCAGTATCACATCATCGCGCGGTGCTTCCTCTACCTCGTCTATCAGTTCGTCCATCTGATTTTCATAATAAAATCCCAATAGACGTTTGATTTTGTTGTTTCGCTTTTGATTATATCTTCTACGTCCGAACTGTTACACCGAAATATAATATAAATAGGTTATACAACAATGGCATGTAGTATGAACGAGACCATTAAGGAATACAAACAACACTTGAAGCGATCTGCCAGCGTTTATCTTAAATTAAAATTTACTCGTTGAGCATTCATTCGATGATACGGTAAAGCAATCCATAAATTAACAAAGTGCATTGGAGTTTAATATTTTAAAAAGGAAAGACAAAAAAAAGTTGTATGCACGCGGCTCAAAATAAATGAATTTTTTCTTTTAAATAAATAATTTGTTGTTGTTGTTGTTTTTCCAATATATTAATGTTGTATATGTCACCTGAAGCAATACATAAATTAAAATTTCTCACTTGTCTTCATTTCCGGTAGTGCGAATGAGTAAATGCACTTAACAGTTAATTGATGATTGTATAGTGTAAACATATAACAATATAAAGGCTCATCAGCGTCCTCCTCGGTATCGTCGTCGTCGTATATAAATAGCACACACACACTACATTTTTATTTATAATGTAAATTTCAGCCTCTTTTGTGTTTCACCATTAAAAATTTTTTAGACGTTGCTTGTCATAAAAAATATGCTAGTTGTCATTGTAAAGTCATGTTGTATAACATTATTGTAATATTATATGCTCTTGCAGAGTCTCGTAGCATATTATAAAATACAAAATGCATAATTTACGACACACTGCATACCAGGACCGGCTTAACGATTCTAGCGCCCTGAGCTATTGAACTGGATGAAATTAAAAACGATCGCGAGCGAAGTGAGCTTAAAACTTTTGGCGGTTTTGTACTTTTAAAACGTTTTGTTTCTCTATTTTTAATTTCTACGCGCCCTTAACTGCCTTACTTCTCAGTGCCCTTACTGACTTACTTCTCAGCGCCCTTACCTACTCCAGCGCCCTGGGCTAAGCTCATTTAGCCCTTGGTTTAATCTGGCCCTGCTGCACAAACTGCAAAGCAAAATTAACATTAACAGTGGATGTTGGTTGTTGGAACAATAAATAATAATAATAACATCGATTGAGTGGCAAAGGTACCACATATTATTGTCGGGTAAGGTCACTTGGTAGTTATCGTATATGATATGCCTATGGTCTCGCGCACGTTTTCATTGGACTTTTCATCCAATTTTCATTGTGCTCATTGAAGTGTTCGTCCGTACGCGGTTGCATGAACATATTCTCGGAATTATGCTGGTAACTCGTTATTTCTTTTTGGTAGAATGTCACCGCATTATTGTTGCAGTTATGTTCTTTATACGAATTCTATATCGTATGGGCAAGTTTACATTGGATGGTTATCGTGACAGACTACTCGGTTCCGCGGTTTGTCACTCTCATTTACTTCCGTTGACATTTTCCGGTGAAATGATTTTGCAATGATGCTTTTACATTTCACACAGTATACCGTTCTGTTTGATAAGATGTGATGATGGCCATAATCATCACCTTCCCATGCAGGAGTTCACTGATACCTTCAATAAGTTCGTTAGTGTGCGAGAGGAGTTTTTCACGCACTAGTGCGCGAGAAACTTTTCCTTTCTCGGACCCTATCGAGTCATTTGAATAAACCGTCAATTTTTATGTACAAAAGTCTTGCCGAGAGGAGGATGCGAACACTCGACACCAAGAGTGTTCTGAGAATGAAACACTGTAGTCAATCGTCCCAATAGTTGTTCCAAATTTATTGTTGAAGCGTAGCCATTTCGTAAAACGTATTGCTTCACATTGCAGGGTATATACAAAGCAGTATTCTAGAACATTCAAATGAATTGGTAGAAAAGTGTGGCTATGGCCCGTTTTGCTAAAAACGTTTTTGCCACCACGTTAGGTATGCCGGTACCTAACGATGAATGATGGATTCATTTAAAGCAAATTTTAGTCGATAAAAAATCATAAAACAAGCAGAATTATGAAAAAATGCACCACGGCTGATCTAACTCTTATTAAAATTTGGTTTATTCGGTCGTTAATTAAGTCATTTTCTTTAGGCTAATTTTGGCGCAATATTCGAATAACTTACAGAGAAGCTAATTAAGTATGCCAAGTATATACGACTAAAATGTTAAGAAATACGCTCAGTTTATTAGCTCTGGATATAACAACGACGTCACCTTATTTTTTCTTTTTAACTTGAAGATCCAGAATCAATAACAGTTCACCAGAGTATAAAATAATATTCGAAGGATTTCCGTCATGTTCCTACATCAAAACATATTTATTTGTAAAACCACATTGATTATCGCCACAGCACATCCTCCACTTTCTGATACTTTACCGCCTATCATAATAAATTGCGTATGCATGTTTCTGATACATTTAATCCGATCGCTGGTATTAAGCATTATCTTTGCCACTTCAAAACCAGAAAGTTCAATTAGTTGTTACGATGAGTTATAATTTTATATGTCAATTGGTATTTGGAAAATAACTGAACGCAGAGTATCAATTGAACAGTTTTTGACTCGTACGAAGCATGAGGGTTTTTAATCTTTCACTCTTACGTTCGTAACAATGTTGAACTCGAATCACTCTGAGTAAGGGCAAACTCCTTGGTGCCAAATTAGCCATAAAATAATTGTTCGCCTGTCTGTCATCAAGAGGTGCTTCGTTGGTCTAGTTGTAAGGGCAGCTGTGTACTTAACAGAACGATCGGGTTCGATTCCCAGACGAACAGTTTATCTTTTTCTTTTCAAATCTAGTTAAAAAAGCGTGTTCTTCATATTCTACCTAAATAAACAACGAAAACATTCAGCTTCGCTGATTCGGTTGATATCTCGAGGAACAAGGAATATTTAAAAGTAAAAGGAAACTTAATGGAATCGGGTCATGGTAGGGACCTTGAAGAGTTGGGCCCTTAGTGTCTTCTGCGCATAAATCGAGTACATTTCGAAAGATATGAAAACCGGTGAAGCAGTACAACTGTCGTGGGTGACCAAAAAAAATGGCCGCCAGCCGCCATTTGACTTTTAGTGTTTTTTGACCATATCTCGAGTAAATTTCACCTGATTTTTATGGATTTCTTTCGAATGTAAATTCTCAAAGCTTAAATGGAACGATGGAAAAACGCAGTGTTGCAGACTAGTTTCAAGATGTATGTCTTCTATATGTAGGCCACTATATGTTGCATCGTACACAACTCGTACGGGTCCTCCTCATGTTTCCTTTTTCATCTTTTAATTCATTTTGACATTACACTTTGGGCTGATGTTCGATTATGTGTGGTATGCATGCATTATATCTACACAATGTAATATTGAAATAATGTCGAGTTACATGGAAATGAAGACGATTTTCGTTTATTAATAATTTTTCTTTTCTTTCTTTGCAGGTAAGCAAATTAAACGATATAGTCAACCAGCGGATTGGACAACCATTGTGTAAACGTGTGTGTGATTTGAAGACATGTAAGTTTAATTGCATTATGTGTGACTGAAAACATCTCAGAAATATGAATGATTTCGGCTCCTTTATCTGAAGAAGAAGAAAATTGTTTTAATTAACGCGACAATGGATGATACTACAAGATAAAATATTATGTAGAGTGAAGTCGTTACACTTCTGTCACTATATTTATGAATGACCAGCTCTTCGAAGATAAACTGACCCAGTGTCTGCATTCGAAGTGCACCTACGATTCAATAGCGATTTTAATACAGGTAAAATATTAATCAGTTGACTCAATGACCAGTTATACGATTAGGCAAAAATGTTTATTACAAAATTAGCAACTTTCGCTACAAACTCAAGAATTTGTTCCCCAACACCATACGCCGTGCCACTAATGATCTCAAAGCACTCATTAGTCAATGCATCTTGTGTGTATGCACAGCTCTGAATATCGTGGTTTTTTTTGGTTTCCGTCTAACTCTTTTCAAAACTCGATTTTATGTAAAATATTGAAATGCATGTAGGAGGACTCATATGAAATTTATTGTCCTATGATTTACGGTCGACATTGGCTGTCTCTTACTTTTTTTTTACAAATTTGTTTTTATAACTGCAGCAGATCACGATTCTAGCTACCGAATAGTTTAGCCATGGAATTTTTGTTGTTTATTATTGTGTCGTTCGTCATTCCCAGCATCGTTTTTTACAGGTTTGAGTAATTTTTAATGATTAGAGTTCAAAGTTTAGGACACAATTAACTGTCGTCTCAATGAGGCACATCTGTTGTAGTAAGCTACGTACTTGTTTGAATGTTTTCCTTTTGAGTCGCTCTACAAACTTTTTGCTGGTTGAAACAACGAAGTCCTAGAAATATTGCCGAATGGCTCGGCTTGATCGATCTGATTTCGACAAACTTTTTTTTCTGTAGTGGTGTATTCTCTGAATCGGCTCTACCGATTTTGCTTTTTTAATGCTGATTGGGCATCTAGGGGTGACCACAGAGGAAATTCGAGTTCGACGTGTTGAAACGTAAAAGTGAAAGCATAAGGACAAGACCGTTTCTTTAAAGCCAGAAGAAGATCCGTGTCAGAAATCTGGCCAAGCAAAAGTAAAGCCGAGTATCGGGTAATCTGTTTACGGAATTTTAGTAACCACCAAAGTGCGTTATTCTGGCTTCATAAAGAAGTCGTCTCACAGAAGGCAGACACCTATCGTTATAACACTAGTTCCGATCTTGACACCAAGTTACCACCAAGATTTTTTCCGAAGCTGAGTCTATGGTTGCAGGTTGATTTTCTTCGGAAACAAGCTGGTTCGAAATTGGAAAGAGCTTAAAACTCAGAATTAGGCTTTGCTAGGACCAGTTTTATGATGACATGGGGCCCGAATCTTAAGATCCACGAGTTTCGAGCAGCGAGCACTCAATAAAGGACTAATCTAGTCTACATGAACTACTAATTCTAACTTGCCTCACTTTCAGTGGAAGCAATTCGAAAACTAAGTTGAAATTTGAAATGAAAAATTACCTTATACCCATGTGTCTGACGGTGTATCAGAACTTCCGATCGTTGGATTATAAATCCAACGTTCTACAAAATGTTTTGCTCAATAAGTTTTGCTAACATTTTTGCCACATTAAACTGATTTTCATTTAACAGATTATTGAATAAGAGAAAACAGACGTCAAGGGAACAGTAATTTCCCCTTCGTTTTTAAATAATTACTTTTTCATTAGTCTATACCTTCAATAACTAAATGCCTGTTCGAATGTCCCAGTGAAGTTTCAGTGCATTGCTATTTTTCCCAAATTTATTTTATATTTTTCATTTCATACACACAAACAGGTGGATATATCGTGACCAATCTTTTAGAACCTTACACGTTGAATGTCGAATTGTATATGATTACCGTCCTCTAGCGTTCGTGCCGCGCACGATATTACAAACAAATCTAATAATTAAATTAATTACAAGAAAATTTAATTACGTGACACGATTCCGACGAGGGAAGCAAATTTCATCAATTATGATCGCTGACAACAATTCCATCATTTCGTGTCGTTTTTATTTCCCTTTTCTTTCCATTATTGCCCATTTGACATTCTGAGAAATTAACGTCAAGTTAGTTTTACATTTAAAACAACGAAAAGAACGCAGCATTTATATTGATACTGTAAAAGCAAAGCAAAGCACAACAGATTCGTATACTTGATTGAAAGCGATTTGAATAGCAATAATTTTTTCAAAATGCGGCTTGTGTCTTTACCAATAAATAATTGAACTTCTCCGGGGACAAAGTAGATTATTATGCTGGTATCGGTGATGGTTATTGGTAGAAAAGAGCGATGAAACGTGAACCAAGTTTGGTTTTACAACCAGCTGCATTCAAAAAAGTGCTTTTTCATTGATTTTTTGTTTTTCCTTAATGTCATGCCATTTAACTGTCATTGGTACATTTTCTTCAACGTACGCAGCCGATCTTTCAGAATGACTATTCGACTTCGAGATAGCGCTCATCTTTTAGAACTTAGTTTCGAAAATACAAAAGCATGAATTAGTTTTTCACTTGCTACATGCATCGAAATTTTTTAATTTTTTCACGACCTACTTTCGACTCATTCAGCAATTAGGGGTCATTCACAAAGTACGCACGCTATACAGGGGGTCTGACAAAAGCGTACGCTTCATACATTTTCGAAGATTTCTCCATACATTCTGGCGTACGATGGGGGCCTCTTATATAACTCGTGATGAAAAGAATAATGCATAAATGGGGATGAAAGCTGAAAAGTTCAGTTTTCGTGTGAACTTTATTAATCCGAAGCGAAAACTAGGTCAACAATAGCTGAGTTGGTATTTTATCGTGATACAGTCACCCAATCATAAGCTTGTGCCAATACTGTTCGTTCACCAACTGGTCGTCTGCTGGCCCACCAACACACACTTTTTGCATAGTAAACGAAATCCAAACAACTCTTTCGACCATTGCGGAAGGACGCTATTGATTACGACGTAACAGTCGCAAACAATACTTTGAAATTAGTATTGTTATAAAAGAACCCCGACGTAGAAATAGTCCGATTGAAACAGAGACAAAAAGAATCACATTAAACGAAAACTGGAAGCCCGGTGACACAATCAAGACTGTTTTAGCCAACGTTTTAATTGTTTTGGAAGACTTGAAGATTGTGCATTATTGTGATGACGTCGTATTATTACATAGCATGTACTATGAGGAAAGGGTCCTTTTCATGGCCGCAAAATTCGATTAAAAAAATGCTATTTAATTCAGTTTTCGATAAAATTTATTTGTTGAAGGAAGTCGGCGGTGTGTCAGAGTGAAAGGTCGTGAGTTTTTTTGCTCCGCGATAATTTTGGAAATTATTAACATTTTTCGGCTTCTTTTGTATCAAAAGTGATTAAATATTGTACTTAAAAGATGTAGAATTGTGTGTTTGCTAAAGTCGTATCAATTTTCATTTTGTTGCGATGATATTCAGTGAATGATTTTGTGTGCGCGATGTGTCACACCACAGTGTTTGTCATGTAAAATTTTCGTTACTTCGGGGTTGTTTCGATTAATTTATTTGATTGCTCAGTGTAAATTTGCTGTGTTGGTAGACTGTGAAAGTACGTGCTTTGACTCTGCTGTATTGGTATATGAGCAGACTAAGGATTTTCATTCGTTTATCGAGTTCGAGTGAATCCAGTACAGCACCTGTTTGCAGACCACATGCTCAGCGGATCGCCTTTCAATAATCTTGTGTGAGACCGTTGGAGGTCCCCGTGGTGGCAATCTTCAATAAACAATAGATCTTGGATGTGAATGACCATCAAATGTATGTAAATGCTGCAAAGGATGTGGCGTATGATATGTGTGAAATGTGTCACGTGAGTAGATTGAAAGCTGAACCAGAATGATAAGGTCATGATTTCACAGGTAACTTAAAACGTAAGGTGATCATTGTTGTTTTTTGTTTATTATATTGAATGAAATTTAGTAGCCGAGCGGCGGCAGTTGAGTTAGTTGTTGTAATAGCCTGCTGCAACATATAAGTTCTATTGTGTCGAGTGACTGTCCAGCGCTGACCAGATGTAGTGTGACCATTGTCGTCTTTTAATGCAAAAGCGCATTTTGTCCACAACATCGTGGGCTTGAAGGACTATTGGAAACCTAGGCCATGCTTGCAGGCAGCAGGATCCCGAGCCTTACCACAGAATGCCTCTCACTGGAAATGGGGCTTGCCTCAAACTCTTCACGAGAAGTTTGAGTCTGAGTCTGAGGTAAGTGATGAAGGAATCAGGTAATATTTATGTTTCAATGACTTTTGATATATTTGAATGAGTAGTTAGTCCAACTGCTAGACCGCGTGGCTTCAGTTGAGTTAGTTGCCCAGTAACCTACTGCGGCATATAAGTGCTAACGTGTTGAGTGGCGGTCCAGCGCTG